>BJFM01002102.1:168742-189127 GCA_016586285.1 Arothron firmamentum | reverse complement strand
TTTTTTTTTTTTTTTGCAACAGCAGTACTTGTGAGCGCTCAGAGAGTAAAATATTGTAGACTGAAAAAGCAGCTTACATTCATTGCTGAAGAGGTGAAACTGCATGCCCAGCAGACCCATAGCTTTACAGAAGGTGTAAGAGGCAGAGCTTTTCTTCTTAGGGCAGAGCTTCAGGATCTGCAAGGAAGACAAAACACAACATCCACAACGGAACTAACAGTATCACATCGTATTGATACAAAAATCCTTGTGTGTTTCAAGCGTTCTCCGAAGACATGAAGTTTACCAGCAGCAGGTCATTGAAGAGGAAGACCTCTCTTTGTAGCTGGGACAGTTTCTGCTTATGAGGCTTGTTGGCATCAGGCACCTCAAACAGGCGACAGCAGCACACCAGACGCCGGTGCGGCACGGCGAGGATCTGCAGAGGAGAGGGTAAAGAGATGGAGATGACAGGCAGAACAGAGGACAGACAGGCCGCAGAGAAATAATAGATGAGGCGCCAAGGGAGAGAAACTTGAGCGAACGCAGGCAGCCGAGAAAAATATAAAAAGAAAGAAAGGAAGAGGTAAAATGAACTCACAGTTTTCAGACCCAGGATGGACTGCTCCACGCGGCTCACGTAGGTGACGTGGTCCTCGTTGGAGCGCAGTTCTCTCTGCTGGATCCTCTCGTAAATGCCGGCGACCATCTCCCTGGGGATGTCTGCTCCATCATCCACGCCTGAAACAACAACAACAACAACAACAATACAATGAAAACATCAGAGGTTAGAGTTTCAGTACAGCATTTGCATCAAAACAGAAAAGTTCTGGTTTCAGCAAAATGTCTGTTTTGGTCTCTGTGTGTGCAATAGGCCCTAAAATAGGAGCATGTAAAAAGGTCCAAATAACCTCTTGTTTAAGCTCTGTTCACAGAACCTCTTTTTGAAGCTCTGTTCACAGAAACGTGTTGCGTGGTGCAGATGTCGAGTCGGTGAGGAGAAGCATCTGAGACGACGGCTCAGATCATTTGATCTGATGCTAACTGAAGATCAATTAAATGGCAGACTGCCACAATGACTGGGGCAGAATACTGAGTCAAGGATATCAGACATCTCCTCCGGTACAGCTGATGGGTTTCTCTTCACTGGTGAGTGACACGAATCCACTGTTTTGATTTGGTTTTTTTTTTGTTTTTTTTGGTAGTTTTTCTTTTCTGAGTAATTGCTTTCACTTCTCAAGAGGCTGTCATTCAAAGTACTGATGGTGGGTTTGATAATAGAGTGCTCATTGTAGGACTAGCCCCTGCCTACTAATCTCATTTTTTTTGTTTGTTTTTTATGTCTTGGTTATAACTTATCTCCAGTGGCTCTGCAGCGAAAGGATTCCTAGTCATCTATTTGTTCTTAGAATGATCACACCGGGAATATCATCCAGTATATCACATGGCAGCATGGTGATGTACGCCAATGTCTGAACACCGGGAGCATACCTCTCAGGTTGCGAATGAAGTCGTCAAGTCCCATTTTACGCTGAGGTTTGATGTTGGGCGAGTACATGTCCGTGTTGAGGAGGACCACGGCGAAGGCCAGGATGAAAATGGTGTCGGGGTTGTGAAACTGTTGCACCACATCTGGATTGCACATGCAGTACCTCTGGCTGTGAAGGAGAACCAGGACCGTGGTGTTAGAAGGATGGAACAGACACCATCAGCATCAATGCTAAAACCTTTCTGGATCATCAGGTTAGCGAGGGGAAGCTTTGCAGCAGCACACAAATAAAGCCCATATTAAAGCGTGATGACAAACAAAGCAATCAGACGTTATTGCAGTGCTGATGCTAAACTGCACTCATTCCTCCAATATATTGTTTTTAATAGATCGATCCCACAATAAACTCCATCATCAGGGTAGGGCTTTGACATTGCATTGGTCAGTGTTTTGTGATCATTGCGGTGGATTCTTTCACATTTCACTGCATCGCTCAGACTTTTTTTTTTTTTTTTAATTATGGAGGGCTAAGTTTTAGGAACACCATGTGTCAGGTTCACAGAGGCAACCCTTCATGATGTCCTCTGGATCTGAAACTTTCCCGACTGCTCCTCGAAATTACAAAACTCCCCCTCAGCGAATTAACTTTGAAATTAAAACAGTGAACAGAGTCCAGGCGGTGCATCAGTACAGCTACTCCTCCTTCCAACATATCCCCCACCCCTCCCCGTCTCCCTGCAATAACGAACTTTAATGATGGGAGGAGTTTATCTCTGCCAGCGGGCAAATTGCAGAGGGCTTCTCTTCTTGTGAAGATACAAGAGCTCGAGACCACATCTGACACAATAAAAGAAGGCCTTTTCTCTGATGCCACATGAAACCCGAGGCTGGATCAGCCACAGAGAGTCCAGTTCAGTGCCAAGGGCTTTTAGGATAGAACAGATCCGGCCATTCGATTTTCCAATTTGATAGTCCTAAATTCAGAAAAGATCAAGCTGAGGTGTCTTTGGATGCATGTGCCAGTCGGCTTTTGCAGAGGGTGAGAAAATGCCACAGTGAATAAATCAAGTCTTTTTTTTTTCCTTTTAGGCTTCATTCACACATTTTTAAGCATCATTCTCCATCTTATGCAACCAGTTCATTGAAGCACCAGCTCCCCCTCTCTTCTTTTTTTTTTTTTTTCCATATCTCTGTATGTGAGTTGCATGCCAGCTGGCGCAAACAGCGCGCTGTATTAAAGGAACTACTCACGACAAGAGTGCAACATGCTTCAAACAGATGACATAACAACTGTTACATAACAGAGATGGCATCGGGTGTCTGGATGTCCTGATAAAGTCTTTTCTGACCCGGACCAACAGCTTCAGCGACACACTGTGGTCTCAGACTGCCCGCTGATGAATTCATAAGCTGCCCCCGGAGGCTCAGTACGTATGATTGAGTGCGATGTGATTTACTGATGACTTCTGTGGGTGTTCTGATTGGCCCACAGATCAGAAGCAGAGAGCAGAAGTATCACCATGGCTCTTTTTCTTCTTTCCTCTCGCAACTTATTGCTTTTTCATAAGAGCCCATTTTCTGAAAACGAATAAGGCTGATGAGGGCCCTGAATTTTTTTTTTCTCTTCAAGCTTCTCAAATCCAATAGAAAAAAAAAACCTTGATGGGGGATCTATCGAGTGAATGACCGAATCTCCAGGCAACTGCTGCTTAAACACGTTGGCACTCATCACATCGGTTGAGTAGCACCTCACATTGGTTATGATGGACAAAGACCTGGAGTTTGTTGTGCTGTATTCTTCTTAACGGCAGCGGACAAAGATGTTTTCAAATATGATGAGTACCAATGGTGCCTCAGCAGTTGTACTCACAAACTCAGTGGTCTGGCTTTGGCTGCAAATTATTTCACCATCACAAGATGGCAGCTCCTGTGTCCTGGGGATCAGTGTTTTGAAACTGCTAATGCGACAACTGGAAAGTGTAACAGATTTTCTCTTTGGAGGGTGTTGGCAAATCAGGCTGCTTACGCTGCTTGGGTTTGTGTTGTGATGTTAGATAAGTGTCTTAAAATCAGTTCAGTCCTTAAGATCAGAAAAGCCCAGTAGATTCAGATAAAAGGATTCATGGTTAAAATGGCTGGCAGACAATGGAACCACATCACATTCTCTATGGTGATTACACTCCCCTGGTGTTGAATTCCGCAGCAGCAGAGCTGACGTGTAATTCAGAGGGACATCTTGGTTAATGGATTGAGAGGAGCAGGAGTAACTCATATGCTGGTGGTGACATGGGTGGGAAGCCCGAGGGAGGGAGCAGCACATCAGCAGAGAGAGATTAAATGTATTCTGTAATGCAGCCAATTACTCTGAAATAGAAAACAATGATGGCCAGCTTTTATTGGGTTTTAGTATCAGGAGCAATCTCTGGATAATGCCGGGACGTTTCAAGGGCGGTTCGTGTCAGGAAACAAGGCAAACGGTTGCAGATGAGTTGCGCTTTTGTCTTGTGTAGTCATGTGGAAAGAAGGAAGGTTAGGTACAGACGAGGCAGGCAAAAGAGTTTGGTGTTCAACTTTCTATTAATCTGCCAAGGCCTCTGTGGTATTTAGACAAGTGTGAAATCTCTTGGCAGGTGTGCTGGTGAATTTTAATGTGTGTAGAGAATGAATCAGCACTGACAACCACTCGATTATTCACATATTGTGTAATTGCATCTACACTACCCATTGTCAAACCAATCTGTCTGCATGTGAATATATTCCAAAGGGATGTTTTCATCATTTTATTAAATGCATAAGCTTGTCTTGTTGTTTTACACAAGAAGCTGGAGCCAAAAAACAAACCTTAAAAGGCTCAGACTGCTGCTCAGTCATGTGAGGGTGTGTTGTGCTGAAGCCAGAGCTGCTAGTCAGGCAGGAGCGCTTGTGCGCGACTTGACAGGCTCACCTAAAGGCTTCGATGAGCCTCTCCACTTTTTGCGCCTCTCCCTGCACACGAACATGAGCCTGGAACTTTCTCAGGGCTTCATCGAGCTCCATGCCTGAAAAATCCATCTCGTCCACGACGCAGCTGTGAAGGGAGAGACAAAGAGAGGACAGAGCAGTGAGAGACAAAGGAGAGGGGCAGTGGGCTTTGGAATAATTTGTCACACTGCCGAGAAGGTGTGTGTGTGTGTGTGTGTGTGTGTGTGTGTGTGTGTGTGTGTGTGTGTGTGTGTGTGTGTGTGTGTGTGTGTGTGTGTGTGTGTGTGTGTGTGTGTGTGCAAGAGAGAGAGAGACACTATGAAAGGGTATAACTGATGATGGCAACTATTCCAGTCATATTTCCTATACAAAACACTGACCTGGAAGATGTGCTTAAAAACATTATGTTTGCACGTGCACACACACATACATACAAAGACAAACAGACACAGGTTTGATAGCTGTAGGTGGAGTCTTTACATTGACTTCACTTTTTTTTTTCAATGTTTTGCCATTGCTCGCAGTCTTTGGTGTCTTTTCCATTGTTCTGTCATGCTCCTTCTATTCCTGATGCTCATGTCTGCGTAAGATGTGCGCTTCATGTCTTTGTCAGAACAACACATACGCACTTGTTCAACACTTCATTCCTTGGTGTTCTTATCCGTTCTGCTCAGCTCAAACCTTTGAAATGCTTTTCAATTTTGATAACAGATTTTTAGCTTTCGGCGTAATTAACCAGTTCTGGACTAATCTCGGTGTTGACCTGAGCTTGTTCTATTGGAATTCTCAATTAATAGAACTCAGTCTGTATGCATGTAGGGTCCAGATAGATATGGACCTCCTCATTTTCCATTAATTTGTACATTTAGACAAACTTAACTCTACATAATTTATGCATTGCTTTTTTCACTTCAGTCTTGCCTGAAATTTAAATGATGGAGACCAAATTTAGCTCCCACCGAGACAGTTGGATCTTAGTTAAAAAGTTTTTCTGTAAAAATACATGTTAAAAAAAACAGGCTACACAAACACACACACACACTACTCTCTCATTCTCACTACTTTCTGTACCCTGTACCAACCTTGAGATTTTGACTTCTGTCCTCAAAGCCCGTGTGTGTGTGTGTGTGTGTGTGTGTGCGTGCGTGCGTGCGTGCGTGCGTGTGTGTGTGTGTGTGTGTGTGTGTGTGTGTGTGTGTGTGTGTGCGTGCGTGCGTGCGCGTGCGCGCGCTCAAATCACTGTCCTTAAAACTCTTTTGTAGGAATTTGTGTGATGTGTCTAATGACATAGTGAAGACTTACTCCAGGACATCCCTGTTGAACTGCAGCTTGCTGTTGCCCAAGAATTCTCCAATCATCTGTCTGCTCAGGCCCTTCCTCTGCAGCAGGAAGTGTGCTACACCAATGGCCGTGTCTGGGACGAAACCACGCGTGATCAGGAAGTGGATGCCTCGTTCTGGGTTCCTGCCCATGGATAACAAACACCACATCAGCCATCGGTGTTGGGAGTTAAACAGCGGTTATAATGCTTTTTGTGCATCAAACCGTAAAGTGTGCAGGCTGGAGTGAGGAAGTAAATTAACATGTATGAATGTGTATGTGTGTCTGTGTGCACACGTGTGTGTGTGTGTGTGTGAGCAAATGAAGGAAATGTGCATTCATATGTAAACCATATTAGTTCATCAGACCTACTGATGCATATGAGTACATTTATATCACTTTGTATTTACTCGTAACTGTGAGCCATCCATGCTCTATTTATAGAGACTGAGATGCTGTCATACTGCTCATGACCTCCTTCTTTCTTCTTCCGCTCTCCCTATACTATTTTATCCATTTTTTCACTGACATCAGAAGCTACTGAACAGGCAGCTCCTCCCAGTTGTAACAAACGCTAATGAGCAGCAGCTTGGCGCCGTTTTCTTGGGCTGCTGGCGATGTTAGACACTAACAGTAATAAGTGTACTTTTGAACCCTGGGCCACAGGGCACAGTAAAATCAATTTTCTGTCTGTGTGTTTGTTTTTCAGACCACTCACACATTGAAGAGGTTGAGTCCGATACGATAGAGGCGTTTGCGGTGAGTGTCTGTGGACAGGGTGGGCGAGCGGCACGAGGACGGGTCCTGGCAGCGGTCCCTTGGCAGAGAGACGACCAGCGCCTGCAGAGCCTCGGGGTTTGGCCCTCCAGGCATCTGCTGAGGGTGAGTGTAGTGGTACTGCTGGTACTGGGTGTAAATCTGGGCAGGATGCTGGTTAGCTTGGACTGAGGTGGCTATTGAGGTGGAGGTAGAGGTAGAAGTGGTGGTGGATTCCAATCTGTCCAAGCTGCTCTCCACCTCCGTCCCTTCTCCAGCTGGAGCTGGAACCGCCGAACCCCTCCTGGATCCAAAATCGGCCAATTCCAACTCCTCGCTGGGCGGAGGTGCAGGAAACTCTGGTTCTTCTGCTGACGTGCCATCTCCTCCCCCAGATGTGCCGCTGACAGACGTCTTCCTGCTACCCGGGTCTCCCCCTCCTGCATTGCCCAGAGATGTGGTGGTGGTAGTGGTGGTGGAGGAGATGGTGTAGGAGCTATTGCTGTCAATGTGGACGGTGACATCTCTGTAGGCCATAAGTAACGAACTGGCACTGCGGGGCAAACAAGCGCTCTCTGCAGCTGCGCGAAGGGCCCCAGGGTCCATCAGCAGCCCCTTTCCTTCTCCTCCCTCGGACAGGTTCCAACCACGAAGGGCCTCATCAATGGACTGGGCCAAAGAATGAAGCTGAAAATATTTAAAATATCAAGTTACTTAAAGAATACAAGCATGGCATCATTTCTGCCAGGTTGAGCTGTTGCCTGATTAACCTACACTGCAAATTACTTGTTCTAATTGATCTAACTGTATGTAAATACACCTGACATTTGATTTTCTATTTAATTACAGAGCCATTCTGCGTGTGGGTTTAAGCTGGTGGGAGTTGTATCAGATGTGAAACCACTCACTTGCTCAGAGAAGCAGTCCTCCAGCTGCGTAAGCGATGGTCCAGGTGACTGTGGCGGCGCTGGGCTGGGGGCAGGGGAGGCAACAGGGGGCGGGGCAGATGCAGGAGAAGGAGGCAAAGAGGTGGAACGGCAAGGGGGTGGAGGTGGAGTTTTGGAGCGCAAGGGTATCTGCCCCCCTCCTGGATGCAGGCTGTAACTGTGTCTCTGGGTGGCATTGCGGTTTCTACCAGAAGGGCTTGGCTGGCGCAGGGAGATCCGGCGGGGTAGTTTGCTCTCTGACAGGGAGTTACGGATCTTTTGGAAGTTTTTGCTCAGCTGGTACTGGCGGAAGGCCGTCTGGATGCGTCGGGCTGCCCTTCTTGCAATGAGGTGGCCACCGTACCTCTGCTCCAGTTCTTCTATCTGTAAGGAGAGTGATTTGGATCAGAAGTCAAATTAGTCACCAACTTCACACCTAGATCCTATCCCTTTATATTTTGTAGTCTGTTTAGAAATCAGTATGGATTTATGGGGGTAAAATCAAAGTAAACATCATCACTCAAGTACTTATGCCCCCAAAGGGGGCAGGGGAGGGAGGCGGATGAGGTGTGACAATGGTATTACTGAGAAAATGAATAGAAAAGTAAGCACAGGCTAAAGCCTATTTCTATGCCATTTGTTGGAGGAGCAGCTCAGCCAAAAATCTCAGCTACTCCAGAATTTTCTCCTACGTTTTCAGCAAAAGAAAGATGAGGGGGGTGGAAGAGGCAAGGGAGGAAGAAAAAGGAGGACACACACACACACACACACACACACACACACACACACACACACACACACACACACACACACACACACACACACACACACACAAACACACACATTCACATGTGTGCACGCGCATGCACCACTCATGGTGGCACAAGTAGCGGCAGCAACAGTGGATCCTTCAGCAGGTCGGTGCATGGAATAAAGACATCTCCATCCGCCAGAAGCAGTTATTAGCTGTTGCTATGACAACCTAGCATCTTGCATGTTCCTGTCGCTGCGGTGTTGGAATCTCTGGTGTTTCGTTTCATGTCAACGCAGACAGAAATAGAGCTCCATTGGAGTCTTTTCTGTTACCAAAGGTGCCACGCCAAGTGGTGGTCCACAGCAGCTCCTCATACTGGAATAAATGTAGATGGAGGCAGTCACTCTGTCGCACCTTGTCCCACACATACTTAACAAACAAAACACACCTGTTTGTTTTTGTTCTCCAGGGTAATCTCGTATTCGCTGGGGCCCTCTCTCTTTGTCCTCTCCACGTCCTGTCCACCAGCAGAGGACGTTCCATCCTCCAGGCTCAGCATCTCTCCACTGCAACAGAAATGAAGTACCAAAAAGCTATTAGCGCTCCTTGCTGACCTTCAAAACTCTACTCTGGGAGGTCATCAGCTGTGCAGAGCGTGGGGAGGTTCATGATGGAAGCAGCAGGTGAGAGAGAGAGAGAGAGAGAGAGAGAGAGAGAGAGAGATGTGTGTGGCTGGCTAAAGTGGTTCGGGGCAAAGATGAATGAAATTATTTGTCTGGTCCTATCCTTAGACTTTGCACGTGTGAAATTCTGGAGAGGTCCGGGATGAAAATAACATTTTTTTAAGATAACATAAAGTCACATGGCCCTTGAAGTGGGGTCTTCATTCATATGTGAAAGATCAACCAATTGGTGCTCAGACATATACGAAACACTAACATGCAGAGAACCTGTGACATTTAATGCAAAGAAGAAAATCGATCCCGTGGCTGCTACATAATTCCCTTGTTAGCGTTAGTAATTGCTGGCATATTTTCCACTAAAGAATTCACAGCAGCATCACACATAAGGCTTGTTAATCCTACGGTTCCTTATGAACTGCTTAATTAAAACCCCCACACGTGCACAATCTGGCGAGGGCTGGATGACACTGTTTTGATGCTGACGATGGAAAGAAGATTACTCACGGTGATAACAGACGCAGCTTGTTGACAGGGTGTCCATCTACACTTGTTTTTACACTCTTTTATGGTCACTTGGTTTTGCCTGTGGAATCATCTGGGACTTGAATACAATTAATATATATTTTTTGACTGTTTATTTTTTATTATTATTTAAATGCACAAGGTCACATTTGCAGCTAGAAAGTAACAGACTACAACATATCTTCAGAATAGAGTCTAACCTAATCCCAGAGGAGGGGAAACTTTTTTGTACTGCAGAACCCAGAAGGTAAACAACAATATATTTTTGTCTGAATTAGACTGAAGAAACTTCATTATGAAGGCTCATCTGCTGATATCACTCGGCAAAATACTGTATATCACACTGATATAATATTACAGCATATATACTGTATCATCTCCGCCTTTTTGACACTTACATATTGGCCTGGTTTTGAAGGCTGTGCTACAGTAAAGCACCTTGGTATTTTAAGGCCATACTCCTCTACTGCATTCATATGATGCCATTTATCTCATTACCTTCTCAAAACATGTGGAAGACTGTTCCTTAACTTGTCGGCATCTTCCTAACCGAGTGAAAAACTGCATTCATTTAGACTGCTGTCTCAGGTTTGTTAATGCAAAGGATACGATCAGCAGCTTTTAGATGGCCACTATTCTGTGCAAAGGTATAATCAAAACATTGACAGCTTCCAAAATGGTGCATAATTATGACCGCATACGTGCTAGATGCTGTTCGCTTTGTAGGTTGTTTTTTTTTAAGATAATGGTTACTGTAATCATTTTTACATGGGGGTGCCCATGCATCAACGGCACCGACTAAAAAGCCTACTCATGGTTAATTAATGAGCGCATCGCAGAAGCTCCTCTTTGTGTTCTTTGATTGCTGTAAAAAAAAAAAAAAAAAATTCTGCATCTGCAGCTAAAAGTCTGCAACAGGGGATGAGAAGCTCGGCAATGTCTTAAAACGAGATAAAAGTTAGAGAAAAGGATGATGAAGGGGAGGCGAATGGATGGGCTGATCTGAAAGAGCAACTGGGAACAGAAAGACAGAGAGAGAGAGAGAGAGAGAGAGAGAGAGACTGTGATTGTGTGTGCCTGCTGGAGGCTGTCTCTATCAAAACCTCTATTAAAACACCAGCGAACCACTGCGCTGCCTCTGAATACATTAGTGTACATTAGAATGCATTAGAGCATTTAAAAGCAGGAGTTGAGCTATTAATGCATCTGGACAGCAAAAGCCTCCATAGTCAAATGGGTGCTACACACACACACACACACACACACACACACACACACACACACACACATACACACACACACACACACACACACACACGCACGCACGCACGCACGTACGCACGCCTTAACATGTAGTGGCAACAAATATTCCACACACCCACTCCCACTCTGCTGCATTGTTTAATGTTGTGGAGGAAGAGAAGTGAGTCTGTCAAACAGCAGCCCAGCAGCACAGAGGTGAGTGCAGGAAAGAACAGGCAAGGAGGGGATGACAGAAGGTTTCATATGGTCTTCTTGGCATCCATCTCATGAGGTAATGTTGATGTTTAAGTTCTCAACATCAGGTGTGAACTGAGGCTGCAGGGCTGCATACTGTAGCTGTTCATTTGTGCCAAACTGGCACATTAATGTAAAGGCAGGGTTTTATCTTAGAGGCAGAAATGATATTAATTAAAACTTAATATGGAAGCCTATGAGCAGAGGATTCCAGAAAAAGATCAATATTTATAGACATAAAGGATAAAAATTGAATTGACTGAGAACAAGAGTGGAGGAAAGGAAGATGATGGAGACAACCGTAAAAAACAGGATTTAAACAGAGTGCAGAGGATTAAAAAGGCAGGAAAAATCCTGGAATGGAAAGCAGAGACTAATCACAGAGAAACATGGCACAATCAGAGTTTTAAAGTTTTACAAGACAGATCTGCTCATTCATTACAAATCAAACGGCAGTACCTATGCACCCCCTCACATATGGGCAAAAAAAAAAAAAAAACTAAATAAAATAAAACTCATACAACAAACAGACACATTGCCTACACAGAAACAGATGGCAGGAGTGACTTCAACAGATCCCCAAAGTCATATTTTCTCCAGTTACTATGGTAGTTGTAGTTGCTCATACGGCGTGATCGCTGTGTTGCCATGGGCGCTCCTGTAGTGGTAATATCAGCTCATACCCCCCCAACCCTGCATCACCTACACACCCCTCTCTTTGGCTCTCCATACCCTTGAGACTGTAAGAGCCATAGGTTTGTTCACACACACACACACACACACACACACAGACACACACACACACACACACACACACACACACACACACACACACACACACACACACACACACACACACACACACACACACACACACACACACACACACACAATTCTCTCCCTCCCTCTTTCTGTAGCTACAGGCTCCACACATCCAAATATAGTTTAATTCACACTCACGCACTGTGCACACAAAAGTGTACCACCAACATGATTCAGTTCCATGACACACGTGGAAACATAACAAGCCTGAGCGTCACCAAACCTTAAAGGGGCAGACAAGTTTCAAACACAATAACAGAAGCGGGCAAAGACATGAAAGCGTCTGAGGCTGGTGCTCTTACCAAGAAGAACCGCTGGTGTCGGCCTCTGGGTGTTCAGGAGCAGGACAGCAAAACTGATGCAGCACGGTCTCGCTCCTGCAGGAGAGAAGGGGACGTAGAAATGAGAAGTGGTGGACAGAAATTGAAAACAGTATGTGTTTCAGCTATTTTGGTTGTTGCCTTTTTGCATCCATTTCCTTGTATTCATTCTCAGTCCAGCATCCTAAAGGATCCCACAAAGGCTCTCATTAGACTCATAGGGATTATTTCCACAGTTTCTGTTTAGAATTTGGCACTGATCCGATGGTAAATACCCTATGTAGGTCAGTTGAAGGCTGAGAACACTTAGGAGTGCGAGCATTTACGGGTTTGTGCACTTCCTGATGCTTCCACCCCGCCAGTTCCGCAGATCTGTGGTAATTTTCTGGAATTCCCGATCCTCGTCTTGACAGATGTTGCTTAAATTTTCTGCTCCGTCTCTTGTTAAGTTCTCTCTTATGCGTTTCTCATCCATTTTGCATTTTTTGAACATTTATATTTTAGGCATTTCTACAGCGCTCTCATCTTGAGCAGTTTGGATTGTTTTGGCTTTTTTTTGCAACTAAAAAAGCTGCATCATATTTAAGCTTTTGCATAAAACAACTTTACTCCTCTGGATGAAGGATAAAAACATGATCGCAGCTTCAATTTTCACTGATGTCCATTTTAAAGAGTAGTGGGAGAGACCGCGGGCTATGGAGGACCTAACAATAAACTGAAAGCATTCAGTCGACTCTAAAGTCTCGGCTACGCTACAATAACTCTTCTGACCTGGGATCAGCGTATTGCTTGTGACAAAAAACCCAGTGACAAGCTTTCAGTGCAGCACTGGATGTGACAGTCGGAGCTATAAAAAGCTACCAAACTTAACAGAGATGGCGGTTTTTATTCAATGTTTTTTTTTTTTAATGCATTTTAATCTAACACGAAGAGTTTGGGTTTATTCATCAGTTTTGGTAACTTTTGATGCAGTTTCCACTTGACAGTTCCCGAACTCTCTTTAATAACTATGTTTTCCTAACATATTATTATCTCTGCATACAGGATAATCAATAGTACATGTTGTCTCAAAGCATGCAAAAATATAAAAATCCGTATGCATTAGTTCTCAGACACATTCAGCCTCTTTTAAAATCTAAATACGTAGAATTGAACAGTTCATTATCTTTCTGATTTTTTCCCCCTGCTTTAGTCCCTTGATCTGTTATTAAAGTTTTGTGTTGTGTTTAAACCCCACTGCACTTTACTTCATTTTAGGGGCACGTTTGCAAAGGTAGACACTTTAACGTTATCAGTGCCTGTCTAAACGATGTGAGCTGATAAGGCTAACCAGTTTCAATATTGCTCAATGATAAGTTGACTCGTACTGCATTAGTGTGCCTTCATTCAAAGACACTGCCGTATTATTAAAGAGATTTGCATGCGATTATGGATGCCACTCTCTTTTGCTGGCAGAAATGAAATTAATGTCAGCAGCCAGTTAGTTTAGCACAGAGTATTTCTTGTCCCACTGTTCTAGCCAAGCAAGTGGTTTTAAATGAGAATTACTCAACTTTAATCCCGGTTAAAGCACAGCTCATTTCCAGTGCAGATTAAAAAGGATAGGACATGTTATCTGGTGACCCTTAGAGTGAGTAAGAATATTTAGCATTAACAGAGTGATGTTGCCTTATTCATCTCTTTTACCTGTTTACAAGCTATATTATGTTGCCAGGTTGGAAGAAAAGCAGTTCAGCTAAGAAGAAAAGAGTCACTACAACCATTCACCTCCGACAACGTTTACAAAGGGAAAAGGTGAATATTTTAACAGTACATTCCTCCTTCTGTCCGCCTGTGTTTTCGGCCTCTGAGTGCCTCACGCTCTCTCACACTCTGCCCTGTACTGGGGGAGTACTTTAAATGTAATGTGTTTCATCAGTTTGCAGAAAAGAGTGTTGACATGCAACAAGAGCAGCTCCATTTGGACACGAAACATTGCCAGAACATGGTGCATCTCTTCTGCAGTGCACTGCAGGATGACACCTCCTGCATCTGGTCAGTCAGTAAGGCAGCAGGCAGCTTCCTGTAATGCACCTTTTTTTCCCCCTCATTTTTCTCATCTTTCATTTTAGTTCATCCCTCAACCTGTTTCTGCATAAAGCTCTGTGATTTTCTCCTCCAGCATCTCTCTTACCCTCTGTCCCTTTCACTGCAGTCCACTCCAGCTCCAGCCTCAAGCTTCCTCCTCCTAGACGCCTCTGAGGGCTCCATCAAAGACAGCGACAGAGCATGCATCTCTATTTTTCTCTTTCTATCTCTCTTCCTCTTTTGCTCTCCTGAGAATGGCTGATTACCGTTCGCTCCATGGGCTAAGTGGGGCAGATACAGAGGCTCAGCTGGAGAGGGAGGCAGAGAATGAGCGGAGGAGAGGATGCTGCCTCTTCCACGTTCACAAACACAGACAACGCCGTCGATACGAAGCACTCACAGGCCACAAGTCATTTATCTGTAAGGTAACCTGGGAATTGGCTATAAATATGCCCTTAATACATACAGGCTACTTTTTGCTAGAAAGCATGTACTCTAACAAACACACATCTAATGTATGGGCTAATAAATGACCTGTAAAGTATCCTTCCATTAAAGCAAAACCTGCAGACACACAGGAATTACACAGCAGTGTAAAGAAGGAGATAAATCCCGAGGTAGAAACACTGCAGTAGAGATGGGATAAGTAGAGGCCTGAAGTCAGGACTGCTTACCTTATACCTGCTAGCTCACCAGGGGTGATGCAGACGTTGAGCAACAGCTTTAGCTTTAGACAAATAAGGCACGGGAAGAAGTTGTGTTCAAGGACACGTCAGCATGAGCAAAGCTGTATAAAAAAAACCAGGGGCCGCGCTGATGAGAGGCTGTGCTGCTTTCTGCCCCCAGGCCTTTTTTAATAATAATTAATCTGCTGTAACTTCTGGCTCACCAGTAAAACTAATTTAAAACGAGAACCACTGGTGTTGCACGGATTTCTGTCACATAGCAAAAAAAAAAAGTATTTAAAAATAAAAGTTGCCACAGGGTGCGGCTGAGATTAGAGCAAGGTTACAGGAGAAGGCAAAAGAGAGGGGCACACACATGCAAACAAGCACACAAACATGGCAGGTGGGGTTAATATCAATTAACGAGTCATTTTTATAGAAAAGCATCACCTTCTGCTCTACCCTGCTCTTCTCAAGTCATCATCTGCTCAGTGTTGCTTTACCCACCGGGGGTGGAGTCCCAGAGAGACCAATCAGGACTCCTGCAGGGATACAACTTGTGATCGAAGTGCGTGAGTGTACGTGCACGCGGGAGAAAGATGGGTTTTTCCTCTCATTACTGTCGGTGATGATGTGTTCATGTGCTATGACGCGCTGGTGCCGTGCAAGGGGTGTGCATGTGTGTCTCATCCAACGTGGAAGCATCAGAAGGCGTAGCGCTCCCAGGAGACTGCCAGGATCCCGCACCGTGATTACACATGGAACCAGCAACATCGTGGACCGTGAGTTGCCTCCTCACCGCCAGTGATGCTCTGCCTTGTCTCACGCGCGCACGTACGACCGCACGCACGCACGCACACACAGACACGCAGTGACCTACAGCTGTTTGTTATGTAATGATCCACAGTGCAGCGATCCCTTTTCTCATTTAAATAATCCGCCTCTTCCTCCTCTGACCACACTCTTTACCCGACAAAAAAGAAAAAAGAAAAAAAAGAGAAAAAAAAACCCGCACACCTGGACATTTGTAAATGCCTTCTCCATTAATTATACACACCTTAAGCTGCAGGATACGCACACACTTTTCCACTTGTATAATTATGCGGTTTGACGGGGATGTGCTGTAAAAAGGGTGCGATTATATTGTGTCTGGATTCCTAACAGTCAAATGCAGCAAGACAAAAAATAAAAAATAAAAAAAGAGAGAGATCTGAGGATATGCAACAATACACAGGTCACACACGCAGATGCACAATCAACCAAATTTCTTACTCACTCGGATTTTCTAGCCAAGGCCAGAGATCGACAAAGGGTAGTGGGGGTCATCGGAACCAAAGAGCGGCAGCCTTGGTAACTTCCGGCGTTTTCTGGATCACTTTCCACCGGGGAAACCATGGCCGGGTCAGCCGGGACCAGCTGCATGTCGCCAGGGTCCATACTCTGAGTTGTCGACGGCTGGACCACCGGAGCCGCCTCGACCTTTGGTGCTGCTGCTGTATGTTCTGACAGACATCCCGCTGCGGTCTTGAGTTGGGAGTCAGGCGTATGGGGGTGGTGATGATGAAGGCTGCTTGGGTCGGGATGATGGTGATGGTGGTGATAGTATGGATGATGCTGTAGTACCCTGATGTCCCGGAGGTGCCTGTTTTCACCGATGAGCTCGTCCACTCGCCGGTCAAGCTCCTCTATCCGGGAGCGCTGCGTCTGGATGAGACTCTGCTGGTTCTGGACGATTGTGGTCAGTTCCTTTAGGTACAGAATTGCCTGCATCGGGTTTTCGAGCAGGCTGGAGCTCATCATACTCAAGAAAATAGGGTGTATAAAAAGAAAAGAAAAAAGAAACTGGACTGACAGACTGTGGATTGATGAGGTGAGGGTTGGTGGAAAAAAGGTGATGCCCTTCCCTTTACCTGTCCTTGATTCTGCTCGGCTGTGGTTGAGGTGACACCGACCGAGCTAGTGTCCGCTTCTTCGGTCGTTTCCCCCTCTCTCTCTCTCTCTCTCTCTCTCTCTCTCTCTCTCTCTCTCTCTCTCTCTCTCTCTCTCTCTCTCTCTCTGCGTTGAGCGGTGCTGATGAGGGGAGCCTGATCCAGATGTGACGGGGGAAGGAGGGAGAGAGACTGGCGGAAGCATGCGTCATTACGCAGAGGGAAACTACAGCGCAAGGACGCACCCTATAGGCGATTCAAAGAGTTTCAACAGCTGTGCAACGTCGCAGCTCGTTGCACACCATAAAAAGTTACTGAGATGGGGAAAACATTTTTTTTATCATTATTATTCGACTTTTATTATTTTCACTCCTATTATGTCCGAGATTATTGTGAATTACTGTGGCTGTGTTGTATTTTCAAACAATTTGTTTACTTCGAAAAGATCTTTCTCGTGTACTTTATGTACTTATTCTACTTTATATATAATATAATATAATATATCATAAATATGTTATTGGTAATAGCAGCAGCTATATAGTCGCAGTATCACTGGTAAACGCTCAGGGGGAAAAGTAAAGCAAGCCGTGAAGGCAACGCGCCGTCTTTAGTCACATGACACAGAGATGCGGAAGTGCGGAAACGTTGTTTTGCTAATCGGTTGTGGCTAAAATGATATCACAACTAGCATAGCAACTTCTTGTTAAGTCTTTCGTGTTGCCAGTTAAAACTACAAATCACCAATGGTCAGGTAAATTATATTTATCTATGTATGTATATGCATTATATATACAAGTGACACGGTTTGTTGGTTCAACATTTACCGATTTATTCAATTAAAGGCTCACGGTTGTCTAGCGTGATGAGATCTGTGCATTACATTACACGTATTTGTTTGCTGTACCACTTTTGGTATGTGTATATAAGTAGCTATTTTATTGTTTCATTCACACAGATAAACTTGAAAGTAATTCTACACATTTAATTAGAAATATCCGTAGTCTTTTATTTCTCAGAAGATGTAACGGTTTACATCAGTCAACAGTAGTCATGTGAGAGTCAGAAGGTTTAACGTGGGTCAGCGATGCCTTTGGGTTAACATTTTAAAATATGTGTTACGTTTGTCACGAAGATCAAACAATTAAGCAATTTTTGCCCCACGCTGGTACCTAAGGTTTGTGGTCATGATATCGAAATGAAAAAATTGGCACTATAAAATGAACTATGTTAGCAATATACTGTACACGTTACTCTGTGTCCGTTGTTAGAATGACACAGAAGCATTACCTGGAGGGCCAGGTGTACTCGGTGCCACTCATCCAACCAGACCTTAGAAGAGAGGAGGCTGTTCACCAGATAGCAGATGCATTGCTCTACTTGGAGACCATTTCTACGGATATTTTCAGAAGGCAAGTTCAGAAGCTCTCTCATTCTTCTCTTTTTGCAATTATCAAAGGATCCTGAAGATTTGCTCTTGAGAATTGGCAGTTTTTCAGCTTGTCTAATAAATTATTTGTGTGCTTTAAATGGAACATGTCATGGTATCAGCATTTAATATAAAATTAAGTCATATATCACATCCATGTCCAGGTTAACATATTTCTCTGAATAATTATCTTAAATAATATTAGTATTTTATCTGGAATAGTTTTAGTGTTAATTTTTATTCATTTGTGTTAAGTTAATACAATTTAAATCCAACGTGCAATATGTGTGTTGGTCCTAGGGTGTCCAACAGTGTAGAGAAGAATCGGCAACAGCTGCAGCACATCACTGACCGGATCAGACTAGCTCAGGCGCGAGTCGATAAGATCAAGGGCAGTAAGAAGGCCACCAAGGTACAGCACCGCCAGCAGCTTTGTAAGCTGAATGTTTAACACCTAATAAGGTGTAGTGACATGGCAAGAGTTTGTTGTTTCCCTTTAGGTTTTCTCCAGTGCCAAGTACCCAGCCCCAGATCGACTCCAGGATTATTCATCCATTTTTACTGAGGCAACAGATCCTTCCTCACAAACCCGCCCCCGACACCGTATCCGGAATAAGCATCGACCTTTTGATGAGAAGGCCTTGCAGGTAAGAAGAATATATTACACTTTTAAATTAAAAAGGATATTTAACATGTGGTGCTTCAAATTTATCAGTGAAATGTGAAATTTTAATGGCGATGGTTTAATAAAGTCTTTCCACACTGAAAGAGTTATGCCTGTATGCCATGAAGCTGTAACCTAGTAGGAACATAACAATGTATATGCTTCCATTAGCTCTATGCGGCACTTTATAGGGACAACACTGTTAAACACAGGATTCAAACAGGGACTGACACCTACGTGATAAATTTTTCATTTAAACCACTTTTATTTCACTGCTTGAACGTGCGGTCATCACAGGAAATGGAGGCTTGCCACTGAAGTCACCACTGGTCATACCACTATGACTATTTCTGTCTAAGTAAGAGCCACCCTCTTCCTATTCCAGGCCCTGGGTCTTGTTTTATCACATCTACTGTCGCTGCGATTCACATTGATGCAACGTAGGTGTGAACATTAGCTCTGTCTGTGGGCTAATTGCTATGTTGCAACCTTTTCGCTCTTATCTCTGAGCAGTGGTGAGTGACAGACAGAATTATTTCGCTGTCACTCCTAATGACCTGACTTTGCTGGGTGCTCTTAGCATTAAGTTGAAAAGTTCAGATGGCTGGAAGAAGCTGGAAGAGAATATGGCTCCTTCTTGATGATGGAAAGGAAGCAATTGAGATGTGAGCATCTTGCTGGTGGTTTTAGACATTCTGTCTGGCCTCGAACATCAGGAATAAGTGGGATTATGTCCTAGTCGAGTACATTAAGACTGCTTTGTCACCTAGACTTCATCTTGTCTGAAAAAGTAGAGGATCAGGTAGCACTGTTGAGCTTTCATCTGTGTCTTCAGGAAGCAAAAATAATCGCCTAACATCAACTTTGAGAGAAGAGTCAAAACTAAGAACTTTTCTGCCTTACAGTATTTTAGGAGCTCAGTCATTTTCTGTCTTTAAATTACAGAACATTTGCCACAGGAATGCCAATTTTTCCAGTTGGTATAACCACCGGATGTCATAACGAGTGTTGAAAATACCACCCGAGGTACCTTAGGGCCTCTGTTGTGCAGAGCAGTTCCACTTTGTTGGGCTATCATTTTGTTTGTGTTTCTGCAGGTTCAAAAGTGCAGTAGATATTTGTTTCTTTCCCTTGCTCACTCTCTCTCTTCCTGTTTGTGTGTGTGTGTGTAGGAGAGAAGGAACTATTACATTATTTACAGAGAAGACAATCGGTTTTCTCCTTGCTCTCTTCGGAACACTTTAAGAAAAACTGCACATTTTGTGCATGTACTCATTCCTTGTATTTGTCGGAGAAGGAGAGCAACATGTCTCGCTGGAAATCTTTTGTTTTAAACAGTATATAAAAATATATTTCAAAAGCCTTGAAGCATCTGTACAGTAGTGAAGAGCATTTAAATGACATTAGTTTAATCACAATCTCGTTCTAAAGCTGTGTTCTTCTTCCTTACAGGATAAGTTACTTTATTTTCCAGTATGTGTGAGCAGGAAGAAGAAATCTAAGGATGAGACAGAGGAAGGTCTGGGCAGCTTGCCACGGAACATCTCATCTGTCAGCTCTCTCTTGCTCTTTAATACGACAGAGAACCTGTGAGCCCCCCCCCCCA
>BJFM01002102.1:140816-168732 GCA_016586285.1 Arothron firmamentum | reverse complement strand
CCCCCCCCCCCCCCCCCCCCACACACACACACACACACACACCAGACACACACAAATTTGTCATTTGCCATTCTGTGTACAGGCAGACACAACTGCTGTTTGCACTTCATAAAATATTTTCTTCTTATGCTGGCATTTGTGTGTTTTGGTAGGTATAAGAAATATGTGCTCCTGGATCCTCTGGCGGGAGCAGTGACAAAAACACACACAGCATTAGAAACAGAGAAAGAAGACAAACCGTTTGATGCCCCGTTATCTATTACCAAAAGAGAGCAGTTGGAGAGACAGGTAGGGCACACTGTGCAAGAAACGTGCATAATGAATTCTCTTGGTGACATTTCCTCTCCGACAGACAGCGGAGTCCTATTTCTACGTGCCAGACCTGGGTCAGGTACCTGAGATTGATGTGCCCACCTACCTGCCTGACCTGCCAGGCATTGCAGACGACCTTTCCTACAATGCAGACCTTGGTCCCGGCTTCGCCCCGTCGGGACCGACCCACAGCATTCCTGAACTGCCCTCCTTCACTGATGAGAGCAGCATGACTGGTACACACAGACACACACTTCACCCCCCCCACTCCCTGTGATACACTTATGCTTGATGGACCATTGTCCATGTCTTTATTCAAGGATCACCGCTCCAACCCAATGTTCCGCCACCGCCTCCACCTCCTCCTCCTCCTCCCCCCCCTCCCGAGCCTGCTGTGATCGCTGCCACTCCTGCAGGAGCTCCTCCTCCGCCGCCTCCTCCTCCACCACCACCACCACCTCCTGTTGCTGAAGTCTCTCGGCCACCAGGTTCAGGTTTGTTAGATGGTGGTACTAGGCAAAACAAAATCGGACCTTTGAGTGTGTACACACATTTCTGTCCATCTATAAATCCCAGTGGTTCTGTCTATGTGTGTAGGCCCTGTGTCTGGTGCCCCCACCGAGGTGGTTCAGCCATCAGATGGTCGTGCCAGCCTCCTGGAGTCCATCCGTAATGCTGGAGGCATCGGAAAAGCCAAACTGCGCAACGTGAAAGAGCGCAAGATGGAGAAAAAGAAGCAGAAAGAGCAAGAACAAGGTGGGGTTGTGGTTCTTCTGCACACTGCTGAGAACAATGAACAGAGCAGCTTGTGACCACTTCTGGTTTTCATGCATCTTATAGTGTAAACCTGTCACACTACTGTGTGCTGGTATGTATGTATCATGTCCTTTACCATATTTGTCTATTTAAAAATGGAAAAATATCGAGGTGAAGCTGTTTATAGACTAAAAAGATAAAGGCTTATTGCAATAAAGGGATAATAATGGAAAGACAATGTGGGGAGACAGAATTTTTCTCCCTGGCCTAATCACTCTTCTCAGGAAAAAGCACTTGTATGGTACACTAATACCTTCCCTGACTTTGTCTCACAGCGGTGGGCGTGGCATCCAGCGGCGGTGACTTTATGTCTGATCTCTTCAATAAACTTGCCATGCGGAGGAAAGGTGAAGTCAAACTCTCATATCACCACCATTATAAAGCAGGAGGCTTGGAAGCGTCAAATGCTAACTACCTTTTCCACTGCAGGCATCTCCGGTAAGGGCCCAGCAGGCGGAGAAATGAGCGACGCCCCCGCTTCTACAGGCGGTGCGTTCGCCAGAATGTCAGATGTGATCCCACCTCTTCCCGCCCCTCATTCAGCAACGGACGATGACGATTGGGAAGCTTGACACGATCAATAGCAAACTGCGGTAATAGCCATACCAACACCAGTGTTTTGTGGATAAAGAAATAGTTTAAAAAGCATAACACAATGACATAGTACAGATCCATTTTATTAAACATTTAATTAATGAATTTAATTTTCAAACAAAACAATTTATTGCTACTCAACTGTAAAACTTATATTAAAATACCTATACAAGCAGGCGATGGACTATTCACTGAATTCGTTGCATTAGCATCACAGTTTAATAAGTTATTTTTGCACTATGTAACTCATTGCACTGAGTGGTTCAAGTGTAAATCCGTCACATGGACAGACTTAGAATCTACAAATCTGATAAATTCGCTTCTGACCTTCTCCATCACCTTTTTGTAATTCTGTAGTTCATTACGAGGTTTCAGGCCGGAAAATGTCAGTGAGGTCAAGCAGAAAAGAAATATGCAAAAGCGCGGTGCACCAAATTCGCCCTCAGATGTTTCAAAATGAGAGAAGAGCCAGGACAGGCTCGTGTGGAGGGACCTTCTCACACGGCCCTCTAAGCATTGCAATTTTAATTAGAATGGATTTCATTAGATGGGTTGCTTTAAATTGCAGAATGACCTGGGTTTCTGAAGCGTTTCGCCTTCACCCTGGGCTTGTCAACATCTCAGCGGGGACGTCAGTTAAAATTACGACTGCTTCTGCTTCTTCTCCTGGAAGAACTAGTTCAAACAAAACACAACACGGTTACTTTTTCATCACAATCCACTGGTTCCGTGACAGACTGCGATTCTTACCTTCCGTAAGGCAGCAAATGCTGGTCCAAAACTTGTGTGTGTACTGGTGCGATCTCTGATCCATGCGGGGAGCTTGCCAAGCGTCGTGGGTCGCGAGTAGCGCCGGTCACACAGCACCATCGAGGAGTAGTCACCGCGGTGACGGATGGCTCTCCCTTGGGACAGATGAGGTCAATTATTAACACAGATCAGCTCTTCTCACCAGCATCGATGAATACGTTTTAGATTCCATTTCCATAAATGTTGCTCATCACCTATGGATTGATTGACAGCCTTCATACAGAGGTTTTCTACAAGTGCTTGGCCGGGACTCCTCCCGCCACTGTGAGGCTTTCAAAGAAAAGGGAGATGAGATTTATTCTGACTTTTTAACCTTCTTACCTTTGCTCATTAAATTAGGGAAAAGACCTCACCAAGTGTTTGTCCAGGTAGGACATCTTTTCCTGCAGCTCTGGGGACTTGATGTTGGGATACGGCATTCCCACCATCACTACGCACCTGCCCAAGTCATCTGAGAAATTGATGCCTTCGCTCATCTTTCCTCCGACTACAGAGAATAGCAACGCTCCCGTGAGAGTGCCACTGTCCGCAGCACACCTCTGATGAAGGGAGATGATAAATGACATAATGCTTGAGAAAAACCCAGCTGTAGCTTCACCATCAGCTGAAGATGTTATACTCCAGTAATGCAGTATCAACGCATGAAAAATTTGAGCTGTTTTCTTTAAGTCAAATTACCCTTCAAATTGCATCTTAAACGATGCACAAATTTTATTGGAGGTAAAAACAATAAAGCCTTTAGGTAAATGGCATATTGGCTCCCCCAGCTGTTTGTCAGGTGACATGACCCAATACAAGATTGTTAAGCTTAAAAACTCCTTGGTCTAAATCCGGTTCCTCATTCAAATTTAAATAAATTCCTGACTGAATTTCCATTACACAGTTCCATTTATTATCTAACAAAAACACAGTTAACAGAGAGGTGATAGATATCAGTTATACTGTCAGTACACTTTGAAGGCAGATATTACCTGGATACAGCGAGAGAAGTCATTGAGCACCTGTTCGACCTGGTTGGATTTCTTTGGCTCGTGGAAAATCTAAAGGAAAAAAAACTCCTTAAATCAAGGATGAATCCAAGCTTAAACAATCAATTTTGTGGTGTTTTCAGATCATTGTTGGTGATGTACCTTCTTTTTGTTAGCCAGACGAGCTAAAGTCCCATTAGTCTCCCAGTGTGATGTTATCCGCCTCAAATACTCATAGGAAGGAAAGAAGCACACGACCCCACCGGGAACTACATTACAGATATTGGAGAGAATGCGCCCGGTTTCATCCATCTGTTGGCATACAGCAGTAAAGAATCCAGCACCATTTACTAACACCACAGCAAGAGTTTCCTTGAATCGTGCGTGTTTTCATTACCATGCGTGGAGCGTCTCTGTTCTGGAAAGTAAAATCCAGCTCCTGTCCGGATGGACCGCTACACAAGACGAGGGGAAGAATGTTCTCTGGAGGAATCACATGACCTAAAAAAAATGGGCGATCAAGTAAAAATATCAATAAAGTTGCAGATAGAATGTTAAATAATAATGTGTCTTAACTGTGTATGAATTATAAATCAATAAAAGTACTTCTTTAGAGATTTAGCACTCCAATATCTCTAAAAATTAAAATTATATATTAAACTATTAATATATACGCTACCACTTGTATTCAGTATATAATATACAGTTTTTTATACTTATTTTTCAGTTGTGACTCTCCTATGTCGTCAGTCTAACTGAATAACCAAAACTTTGTATTCCTAACAAAACTTCTGTTATTTGGTTTTCTTCCAAACATCGCATCACTCATCAAACAGAAATATTGATTTCAACTGCTGAGAAATAAAAAGAGCGAGTCCGAACCCAACCAGAAGGGAAACGCCACGATGTGCTGCAGCGTTACAAAATATGCCACTCACCACATGAAAACTCAACGATGCGCTCCTCTCCCACTCCAGCAGAAAAGAGCAGCTCTCTTTTGAAGTCTGCAACCTTCACAGAACACCTCTCAGAATTATTAAACATGGGCAAAAAAAAATAGTTTAACATGAGCGGCTTTATAGCGACGTACGGGCTGCATGGTTCCTCCTGCGATGACGACTGCTCTGCACTCCTTCAGGACCTGGGCAAAGTGGACCGCCGGGTTCAGCAGCAGGAACTTAATGCTGCTCTCAGACAAAGATCCTGCATATTAAAACAAACATGGCATTTTTCGTCAAAGGTCTTTTAAAACAGTTAATTTTGACTGTTGCCTTAATGACTCCACCTTGGTTGTTCACCACCACTCTCCCATCTGCGTTGCTGCTGGTGAGAGCCATAAAGAAAGCCTCCACCTGCATCATGGGAGATGCAGACGGCACCTTCTCTGCCTCTACTGACCCCTGCTGGTCAGCTGCTGACACTGCATACGTGAAAGCCAAACAGAAACAAATTTACATTTTTAACTTGGTTTTAGGAATTGATCAGCTCATGGCAAATTCTGTAGGAAAAACATGCTCAAATAATAATTATTTATAAATATGATTATATTTCTATCAAGACCTCTTTTCACCCACTGGCAAAATGGACAACCCACCTATCTGACAAGTGAAAGGGTCCTTACCTGTCGCAGTGCTCTGGTTGCTCTGTAGTGTCTGAAGGTAGCGGTTTAAGCCCCCGGTGCGTCTGTTCTCCTTGTTGGAGTTGCTCTGAGGGTGGAGGGTCACGCCTGATCCTGCATACTTCTCCACAAAACCTCCCAGCTGCAAATGGAGTGGTGGCACATTTATTTCATCAAGACATCAACATTTATAAAGCACAACTCACATACCTTTCTGCTGATCAGGCTCTTCTCAAAGTATTTCTGTAACTAAATTGAGAAGGACAAACCTTGAGAGAAGGTGACAGATGTGTTCTCATTACAACAGCATAATCGTTCTTGCTGACTACCTTAAACAAGTTGATGTTGTCGATCTGAGCCTTGAAGAGTAAGTTATTGATTGTGAGTAGTTCAGTTCCTAAAAAATGAATAAAGCATCACAGGTACTTAAAATGTAAATTCACACAGTGATTTTCTCCTGAAAATAAACAAAAACCTTCTAAAAAAGGAAGAGTTTACATATTCTTTACAGATTTTACTCAGTTTTGTGACATTTTCTCGATTAAACAACTCGAGAATGATCAAGAAGACACCGTGAAACAATGACTGGCTTTCTGTGTTGCATTTACTGACCTGTGGGTGTAGCCTGACTCTGTGGATTCATTCCCACTTTGCCTGCAATATCAATATCAAACAGTCTGAGTCTGATTGTGACACTGTTCCGATCCTGACGGTTCACACACACACACACACACACACACACACACACACACACACACACACACACACTCACCGCCCAGCACCCGGATAAGCCCCTCGATCACAAACATAATCTGCTTGATGTACATCAGGTTCTTTGCCTTCAGTCTGCTCCTGAAGCGGCACAAACATAAACACCTGGGACGGTTACGGGACGTCTAATGACGTGCAGAGTGCAAACCTTTACGCAGGCGAGCCTGAACTCACTTAAATCGATGGGCGTACTGGGTGAGCTGAGAATGGGCGCGGCAGAGCTGCGGAAGCATTCACACTTTAGGAAAGCAGCGTTTAAACCAGGGATGTGCATTCTGTAGATCTGTACCTGCGCTCCAGTGAGTTCTGCACTGTGGATACAGGAGAGTGTGTCGCTGAGATTATGAGCTTCATCTATAATCACCACCTGCAGAGACACACAAGTGTTTTAACCGTTCATTTCATTTACTCTGGCAGTAAGATGTCCTCGAGTTGATTGTTGTTTCGTGAGGACAACCCAATGTATAAGTGTGTTAATATTTAGGCTTGTGTCCAGCTTCACCTGTCCCTTTAGCTGCACCCCTGTTGCTCTTCTGGTCGCATCGTGAAGCAACATCTGATAAGGCAACACCACCAACTGTGGACACCAAACAGACAATTCAAGTATGAACGCCTGAGATGATCTATCACCATTTCAAATCTCCTCAAATCACGAGAGGATTGTGCAGCACAATATCTCAGCGGAGCCAGCGAGGATGTCCTCACCTGTGCGGAGGGGATGGCGAGGCGCGCGGAGTAATAAGGACACGACCGCGTCTCCCGGCCCAGCTTTAACAGCTGCTCGATGTCCTGGACGGCCCCCAAGATTTCATCCCTCATGTGCTGCAACGCCAGAGCTTTGTTGTAGGGACACACGCTCTTTGCCGGGCCGCGCTTGCGTTTGGCCCCATCCTCCTGATGCTGCTTCTCTGTGGGGTGGGAAAGTGGCAGAGTTGGTGCGAGCCACAGATGCCCTCCTGTGGGGTCGGCGATGTGCGAGAGGGTCTCACCGTGTTTGTTCTTCTGCATCTCCATGCAGCGGTCGTTGATACGCTGGATGCTGCCCAAGCGACGCACCTCTTCGTTAATGCAGAGATTCTGGACAGCACAGCACATGTGAAGGATAAACATGCCATTTGTGTACAGTTAAATAAAAAAATATCCGACTAATAATGAAATAGAAAGGTGTATGCGTACCTGCCGCGAGCCCAGTGTGACCAGACTGATGTCGTTATTGAAAGGACTCTTTTGAACCTCGTGGACAAACTGGGCCAGCTGGGAGTGTGTGCGGCTGCAGTAGTAAATCTACAAAACATGTTCACCTGACACCGATTACGATCACACACATGTGACAATCTGTCTTATGAAAACAATGTGAAATGTGTATTTCACCTTAGTGACGTGTTCCTCCACCAGTTCATCATCTGCATCATCTTCATCAACGCAAAACCTAAGCAAAAAAAAAAAAAATCAGCAGTTGTCTTGTGTTTGCAGCCATTTGCCGCTGCCATCTTTATGAAAGCAGCTGATGGCTACATCTACCTGCTCCTGGCCTTTGACTCATCGTCACTCTGGTACTCTGCGATGAGGAGCTCTTCATCACCCTCGTCTCCTCGCTCTTCTGCCTGGTCATCCTTGCTGAGCTGCAACAGCTGGAATGCTTCATCATCCTCAAAGGTCTAAACACACATAAACCCACACAAACAGGAAAACATGAGTTTAAGTCCACTTTAAGGCTTTTTTATATGTATATGGCTGTCTCTGTGCAGGATTACTTACTTTTCTTTTCATCGCATACTTTAACTGAACATTGCCTCTGATCATTTCCAATCGTTCTTCTCGCTTCTGTCTTTTCAATTCTTCATCCTGATGAAGAATCCTCAAGTCAGGTTTAGAAAGCCAATGTTGACGGAATAAGACGTCGTTACCTTTAACTTTGACACCAAGTCCCGTTCTGCTTTTTTCTGAACGAAATCGGTGATCCAGTCGGGCTCAGCGGAAGAGCTGGAGGACTGAGCAGCAGAAGAAAGGGCCGCTTCTCCTTCCTGCAGCAAAGCAGCTGTCTCCTCTCTTCTTTTCTCCTCAAAGTCAGTGAGCCAGCTCAGAGCCCCACATATGAGACTCAGTGACTTGCCCTGTGTTCCAAAACACATGTGTTGAGAACACAAATCATGCAAAACAGTGCAACCACTTCTGGCTTCACATGGTGTCCAAAAATGAAAACACACCGTTCCAGTGGGACTTTCAAAGATTCCAACTTTGCCCTGGTCGAGAGCTGAGTACAGGGCTTGCATAAACTGCTGCTGGATGTCATAAGGCTGGTACGGAAACGGAAATTCTGTCCTTCCACAGTCCATCCTCAAAAATCTGCCAGAACACCTTTAAATGCATTCAGGTTCACATTTGACAACAGTGAGCAGAAGTGACCGGTTTGCTAACCACTAACCAAAATAAAGTCAGTAGTAGATTCAGGGATCTTCGCTATGCTCACCAAGATTTCCTTACAGGAGAACTTCTTCTCTCTGTTTCTGCTCTTCAGCTACCGAGTTTACATCCCGCCAACAAATAACAGTGACACAGAAACCGACCAATCGGATCGCAGATAATTCTATTTGAGCTTGTTTTAAGCATAGTCTCACCATTACTGGGCGGGTCTTTATGTGTGTATGACTTTTTTGATTTGTTAGAGCAAAACAAAAATTATATATCCCCTATTAGCATATATTTTAGAATAAATAATTAACTTGAAAGAAATATATATATATGCAAACCGGACGTGTGTACGAATTTTAAATGTACACCGCCTTCCGGGAGAGGCGGGTAATCATAACGAACGCCCGCAGAGTGTGTCGTCAGTCTGCTTCCTCTCAGAATGTCTGGAATATTCTCTGCCCTTCTTTAAACGCTTGTCAGACGCTGGACTGTCAGACAACGTGGAGTTGAAGCTGGCTGACAAGAAGTTCTTGTCCTGCTCATGACCAAACCTGACCGGTGCACAAGCATCGTGCATTGCCGCAGGAGTTGGCCTGAAGTCATTAGTTTACGTATTAATCAGAAGTGGTGTAGAGATTTAATCTGCGTGTGTTAGCTAGCCCGCTAGTGTTTCTGAGTCAGGGGGCTGATTTGCTGCACTTGGTGTGCAAGTAGCGTCGAGTTAGCCACCGTTCTTCACGGTCAGAGGGGGCTAAAGCATGACTATGACTGCAGACGAGGTGAAACTTGAAGGACCACACGGCATGCCAATGGAGGGAGAGGACGTCACACCAAAGAAAGACGGAGGTGTTTTGAAGGTATAGTTTTTGTACTGTAGGTTTTAGCCTGTCGGCTAGCTGTATGGTTAGCTGCCTGCGCGGTGTTTTGCCATTCAGTGAGACTAGTGTTGGCAATGGTGAGCAATGAAATTACTAATGCAAGTTATCTACAGTATTGACAACACATTGATCTTACTCGAATCTATATTTCCATTGATTTAATAGGCGGCTTCATATCAAAATGTCAACTCCATGCACGATTACACTTTTAACTATTGGTGTTTCTAGATGATTGTGGAATCTTATAGTGCAAAAAAAGACTTATGGAGACTTTAAAACCATGAAACAGAAATGCATATGCACACAATGATTTCCATACACAAGTTGCTTAATTTTCTCCAATCCATATATGCAAATCACCACCACGTGCAGCGTGGTTGGATAAATAAAACGTAGTGATTGGTATGGCTACTGCACAAACAAATATCTGTTTAAAATCTATGTTCATTTGGATAAACTTCCTTCTTGCTGCACATGTTCCAGCTGGTGAAAAGGGAAGGCACAGGCACAGAGCTGCCCATGATTGGTGACAAAGTATCCGTGCATTATGTGGGCAGGCTTCTGGATGGCACTCAGTTTGACTCCAGCAGGCACAGAGAGAACCCATTCTTCTTCGAGTTGGGCAAAGGTTTGTTTCATATCAAACCCGAGCGTAAAGCTTCACCTATCGCCAATGACTATAACTATTCTTCTTTGTGCACAGGTCTGGTGATAAAGGCATGGGACATCGGGGTGGCCACAATGAAAGTTGGGGAATTGTGCCAGCTCATCTGTAAGCCAGAGTATGCGTATGGATCTGCAGGCAGCCCACCCAAGATCCCCCCAAATGCCACACTTATTTTTGAGGTGTGCTGCTGCAGTACCTGGACAGTCAAAATGTGATGTTACACTAATCATTTTATGGATGTAAAGTAATATCTTTACTTTTGTGGGTGCTTGTAGATAGAACTATTTGACTTTAGAGGAGAGGACATTACTGAAGATGAGGACGGAGGAATCATCCGCCGAATTATCACTAAAGGACAAGGATATTCCAAGCCAAATGAAGGAGCAGCAGTTGAGGGTAACGTGTTTGTTTTAGCTAACTACTCATTCCAGGCTGTTCTTTCCTTTCCTTTGTTTTTTTATTTATTTATGTTGATTTCAAGTAGTATTGTTTGTTAATCAGGACAATTCTTTTCTCTCCATTGCATTTACTGACAAGCTATACAGTGTTACAAAGGAATTATGTCATACTACTTATTTAACTGACCCAGCTATTAATAGATGGCAGCACATGAAGAAATGTGACTCGGACAACAGACGTATTTCCACAGGCTAAACGCCTCTTTCTTCTTCTTCCAGTATATGTGGAAGGTTCCTGGGAGGGCCGTGTGTTTGATGAGAGAGAACTGAAGTTTGAGGTTGGTGATGGAGAGAGTCTGGGCTTGCCAGCTGGAATCGAAAAAGCCATCATGGCTATGGAGCAGGAAGAGGAGGCCATCTTCACCATGAAACCCAAGTATGTTTGCCTTAATGCTGTCTTCTGTACTGCTCTGTGGTGATATTGTTAGTAATTGGGGGAGCAACTGTATTATTTCTTTTCTACAATTGAGTATTGATTCAGGAAACCCTACCCTACTTGAAATTGTGAGAAAAAAAACTCCTTCTGTCAGGGCTGCTGCAGATGAATGGACAGTCGTCCTGTTTTCAAGTCAGCGTTGGCTCTGCAACCAGGAACTAAAGCTAAATCCTTGGTTTTCAAACAAACGCAGCTAGACAAAACTGTGAGCACTGAAGATAACAGAGCCCGTGATGATCTGCACTCATGCTTCATGTGGAAGTGAAGCAAGCGTTACCGAATCTGTAAATTTAGCAGACTTTAGCAGTGCTTATTTGCAAATGGAGGGATGCACTTGCAGGCAGCTAATAATATGAAAGAAAACATGTTCAGGGTGAAAATACACTGCAGATACACATGCTCATTATTAGCGTGTTGAAGATGGGTACAAAGTCTGTGACTGTTGACAAATCTTATCTGGGTAACTGAATGTTAACTTTGCCATTTTTTCTTATCATGTAGATGCCATTTTTTTTACCACAGTTATAAATAGGCTTATAGGTTAGTGTGTTTTATTATCAACCAGAGGAAGCAGTGATCTGGTTAATGTTAAAGTGTGCATTTAATTTCCAGGTATGGCTTTGGGAATGAAGGGAATTCCACTAAAGGCATTCCTGGAGGAGCCACACTGCAATACAAAATTAAGCTAAATGCCTTCGAAAAGGTAAGTGAATCAAAATAAATAAGATGGTCCAATTTTTTTTTTTTTTTTTGGCTGGTGATGTCAAAATTTAATGTCTCGTTTCTTTGTTTTTGTTTTTGTTTTTGTTTTTAAATGAGGCCAAAGAGTCGTGGGAGATGAACTCGGTTGAGAAGTTGGAACAGAGCTGCATCATCAAGGATAAAGGAACGCAGTACTTTAAGGTTAGTATTTTTACACTTTCTGCAGATTTTATGAATGAATGGGTTATTTTTTACACTCTTCTCTTTACTTCAGGAAGGTAAATACAAGCAGGCGTCGGTGCAGTACAAAAAGATTGTTTCGTGGCTGGAACATGAATCTGGGTTGGCACAAGGGGATGAAATGAAAGCAAAAGCACTGCGGCTGGCTGCACATCTGAACCTGGCCATGTGCTTCCTCAAAATGAAGGAGCAGAGTCAGGCTCTGGAAAACTGTGACAAGGTATTGCTTTTATGAAGGACATGGGCACTATTAGAAGAATGCATGAAGTAAGCTTATATTCTCCACTGTCATATCCACCTCAGGTTTAATTGCTGCCAAGGTTTGAATGTGGAGCAAAATAGATGCTGATAGTATGGCTTTTTTCTCATTCTTATCGATCATAAATATTTCCTGATGCATTGCTTGTGATTTCAGGCCCTGGAGTTGGATCAATCCAATGAGAAAGCTCTGTTCCGCAGGGGGGAGGCACTCTTTAATATGAATGAGTTTGACAGGGCCAAAAATGACTTCCAGCAAGTGGTTCAGCTGTACCCTGCTAATAAAGCTGCCAAGAGCCAGGTGGGAAGGACAGATATCACTGTTTTACAAACAGGGGAAGTTAAAATTTCTCGTGTATTTGGATCTAAACATGACTTAAAACCCTTTCTTTCCATTCACGTAAATGTGACAATATTATGTGCACTATTCTACTGCATCGTTAACCGGTTATGAGACGGAAAATGTGTAACAGAAGTGTCCGGAATACCAATTGGATAAAGGCAAACTGCAGTTATGTTGATTTGGTGGTAACGAGGTCAACATTAAGCTGTAGGCTGCACATCGGTGCAAGAAATGCCTCCTGTTTGTTCCTGCGAATCAAACAAATGGCACCATTAGGTAGTTTCGAGGTCCACTGTGTGTGTGACAAATCATATTCATTAACATCCTCTTTATAGCAAATAAATGACTTAGGAATTTGAATCATCTTTTTCATTCACTCTGGAGTAAGTGTCCCCCCCATGAGTGCAAATAATCAGACTTATATGAGTTTTACCATGCAAAAACCAAGATTCAGATTTCATCCTGCTTTTCTGCACCCACTGTAGCAGCTGCATTCTGGTTTGTCACCACTAGGTGTCACCCAAGATCACAAAGAGCCTCTCAGATTGTGTGTTATCTCTTTTTGATTGTTCAATAGCTCCTTTTTAATCTCCTGCTAGGTGGCACTCTGTCAGAAACGCATCAAGGAGCAACACCAGAAGGACAAACTTACTTATGCCAATATGTTCCAGAAATTTGCAGAGAGGGATTCAAAGGTGAGACATGGTCTATTCTCCAAAAGTTGAGGTGAGATTTATGATTCTAGACGTGCGTTTAATCCTTTGACTATGTCCTCGCAAACAGAAAGAAGCAGAGAAGGTGAAGTCTGACACCAAGCAGAACGGAGAGGAAGCAATGGAGCTTGACAACAGAGAGAAGGAAGTTGCGAGTGGAGCCAAGGCTTAAAGGGATCTTTGGGAGCATTATGGTTAATCTGTTCTTCAGACTTTTGTAACTTCAGCTGTTTGTGTTTAAGGTTGTAAATGTGTGTCAGGTCGAGCATGTTGGCAAGAGCACTGGCTTTTGGGTGTGCTTTCTGTTTCTGGGCTTTTCACTGTAGCTGTAAACGCAGGTGGGGCCTCCCCAGCTGATGGCACTGTGGCACTGTTTTTGGACCACTTCCACGTTCCACCCTCAGAACTCTTTCCCTCCACAGCTTTGAACTGTTCAGGAGTCTTCAGTGTTCCAGGGTAGGAAAAGGCATCAAATGCACCATTTCAAACTCCTACCAATGAAGGGCTAGTCCATTCAGTTCGCTCTGTCCTGTCCTGTTCCCACCCCTGCACAGTTTGAGTCACCCATCCATTACTTTGGGCCTTTTGATCAATTTCTGATAGCTTTGCATCCGACTGCTTGTGTCAAAAAGTAGTTATGTAGCAGCACTGTGCACAGGCGGAGTTCAAAGATGCAGACTACTTAGGGTTTGGAGCGCCCCCTGTAGGCTTTAGTGTGAAGGACTGTTCACCTTTTATTTGAGGGAGAAAATGTGCTTTTTGTGTGTCGTAATTGTGATTTGTGCATTGTTTTCAGATGAAAACAATTAACTGGAATATGTACTTAACCAACTCAAAAGGACTTTGTTGAGCTTTTTCTGGATATGTTCAAATAAAACAGTTGCTTCTTGGTCTTAATTTACAGTTTTTAAAATGAAGATGTATGAACAGTTGTGTTATTAGTTTCAAAATGTGAATGATGGGGTGACTCAGGAGGATGTCAGCTCTCTGTGCACATGGAGAGCGGGACAGAAAAATAAACTAGGGAATAATTTGTAGTCAAGGTCCTACAGGGTGGTGTTGTTAACTGTTTGGTGGTCCACTCTGCCCTGGAAATAAGGTAAATAAAAGGTTTCAGCTTGACTAAGTCTAATGTTCCTTATTTGAAAAAAAAAAAAAAAGGATTTTTTTTTTTTGTTGTGCTCTAGAAAATGTTGCCCATAACATTATTAATAAGATTTTGCACAGACACACAAATAGAAAATGTGCTCAGAAGAGAAACGGCGCTGTGAATATAAACCCAGACTGTAGTTGCAGGAAGCAGGTTGAACAGGCTGGGATCTGATCCACCAGCTCTCACCAGAACACCGGTGTCAACTTACAGACACGGTCTCTGTGGTGCGATTACTGCCCAGCATTGTGTGTTCTCTCTAGGTGAAGACAAAGCGGACGTGGTTATCAATTATTTACCTGCAGGGCTACATCCACTATGCTTTGTTCTGAGACTTTTTTGACTTTAATAATAGTGCTTGGTTAATAGAAAGAGAAGGCTCTGGGAACCCCTGCTTGGGTGTAGTTTACCCATGAGAGCTGGATTTGTTGTCTTTGTTCAACAATAACCAAGAGGGTGGACTCAGCTGCAGCCGTGCACTCCAGATAAGGCACATCAAGGGGTGACCGTCGGTGACAGATGTTGTTTTAGATTAATGTGTTCATAGTAAAGTTTGTCTAAATTTGAAACCACCTGATACACTCAGTAGTTAATCTTTCTGGAGTTTAATCACCCAGTTTCTCTGCAGTTATGTAATTTTCAAGTATATAATAGAAAACATTTTTCAATCACCATATGTTTAACACTAATAAAAGTTAGACTGTATTTGGCTCTCAGTCATGATAAGACTATTCACATGTTGCTAAATTTAAAAAAAAACTGTAAAGTTATTGTATTGAACTGTCCTCTATAGATCTTATACAAGTGCAGAAACATGAAGGTAACAATTACATCACTTTTGGACGTTTTCTTATCTGCTCATATTGTTGAAATATAAGTTTTTTAATATGTCAGAATTAATAATAGTTAAATACCAAGCAACAATGATCACGTATCATGTTGTATCTTTAGAAGGAAACGAGTTGAATCCATAAAAAGTGTTAAACATAAAAGGTAAGTTGTACCTGTCACAGGTAGTTTCCATTACAAAGGTTGCCAGTTCCCGCCCTGGTTCACTCCTCCCTCCAATCTCAGCGCTCGAGAAGTAGAAGTGTCAACAAATAAAGTGTTTCCGGTTGATTTCAAAATAAGAGAGAGCTTCAAAGACACCAGAATTAATCAATGTTTGTAGTTGCAAAATGATCTAGAAATTATATTAACCTATATCCCTAAAATATTGTGAAATTGTCATGTGCACGTTAGCCAATTTTGTTCTGCTAATCTACGTGTTTGTTTTTTATTTTGAATGCAAAGCTGTCTTTGCTTCCGGTCTATTCCGTATATTTTCACGAAGTTTGCTCGGAGTAAAGGTGGTGTAAGATTTCGCCCTTCAGTCGAGTGTTCGTGCACCATCGTGCACGTTTAGAAGTGCGGTGGGCAGCGTCGAGGTCAGGACGGCTGGAACCCACAGGCAAATTCGGATGAGCGAGGTCCGGCAGCACTGAGGGCCTGATAAACCGGGTCACGGTGGGGCTTCTGTGGGATGAGAGCCACCAGTGGCAGCGTGTGTGGTGGATATCCAAAGCGCATCAATTGGGAACGAGCGGGCAGGCGCCCGGTGGGGTCGGTCCCCCCCCTGAGAACTACGCTGGAGATCCGACTGATGGCTCTATAAAAGCTTTCACCCCAAAGCCACGATGATAGCGACATTCTTCCCCCTGAAGAAACTGCGGCGCAACACCAGATGTCTGTTCCTGGGGATCTTGCTGGCCGGACTCGCAGCCGTCTACCATGAGATGGTCGCTTCCAAAGCGTGGAGCAGCGACACCAGTAAGCTAGAACTTCTCGCTCAACAAGTGTTTGCTCACCCAAACTTTTGTCAAAGTCCAGCATCACTTGGGCTGGTAAATTAGAGCAGTTTGTGCAAATAGTCAGTGCTACCGACCACAAACATCTTAGTTTTGGTTGGTTACAGCGAAGGAAATTAATAAATAGAAACACCCTATAGTCACTACATCGCCAAAAATATTTACTTTTGTTGAGAAAACTACTTAAAAAGTTATCAGATGTTTGAAATGACGCCCAAAAAAAGAAATATTACACAATGTTACCACAGCTGTGCCCTTTTTTTGTGTACATTATTATAAACACCTGTCTAAACTTTAAACATGACATTTGCTCATGCATTTGTAAACTGGTGTGCAACAGGTGACTTCATCACAGAGGTGGAGCAATGTGCAACATTCAGATTAAGGCAATGATTTTGAAAATGCAGTAATGCCAGATGTGGAGGGGCTGCAGAGTAAGCAGGGGGGATGGGGAGGTCACACCGCAGGTTTACACTCAGAAGGAAGTCACTTTTCACACCGGGTAACCAAATATCCTGCCCTTTGCTTTCAAGTGTCTAACTCAACATTTGTACGGGTGAGGGGGAAACCTTGGAAATATCCCATTTGGTGTCTAATCAAATCTAAGTCAACTTTATTGTCAGATATGCTATACATGCTCGACAGCATAAATGACATTTCAGTCCTCTCAGACCCACAGTGCAGCAAGGCAATAACTAAATGTACTATAACTAAACTAAACTGCTATAACTACAATAATAATTAAAAAAAAAACTACCTTAAAAACTGGAGTCAACAATATACAGTATGAACAGTCATGAGGTACGAGGTCAACAAACGAGAAATAACACAAACATGACACAAGTTCCTCGGAACAAGGCTTGGCGTGTGAACACACGCCCGGGACGTGTGTTCGAGAGCTCACCTACAGTATCCAGCCTTCCTAGGCCCCCCCAGACAGATGCCGATGAAGGGATTTCTGGGTGTTTTGGGGTGGTTTGGTCAGGTATCTCCAGGTGTTCGGTTACGCTCAGTCAGAAAGCGTACATCATTTTTGTCCTTCCCTACAGAAGGCACTCCAATTGTGTTTGGTATCAGCAGTGAACTTTCTAGTTTTCAAACGTTGCTAAAGTTTGTGTGTGATGTGACAATTAACCGATTCAAGAATTCAAAGACATCAAATGAAACAAAACTATAGATTTTTCATCCTCTGGAATTTTTGCCTTGTCAGTTATCATTTGAATACTGTGACACACCTGCTGTAGTGTCTAGTGAGTCATCCTGTCCTGCACGATCGCACACTTTTACCTATTACAGAAATGAGAAACACAACCAAAACAGAAGCAACAAAGACAATGAAATCAGTCCAAAACATTGTGAAGTTGTTCCACTAGGAAAGAGGACAGTTCCACTTCTTCCTTATAAACATGTGCAGTGTTCTGCCTGTACATACAGTATTGCGGCTTCTTCCTTATGCAGTTGAAGCAGTAGCCTTTTATTCAGCTCTAAAGTGTACAGAAGGAACTGCATGACTAAGTTTAATAATACAGTCTGTTCTATCTTTAATAGAAAGTGTGGATTAATTTTTAATTTTTCTTTTTTGTTTCTTGCATGTTGCTAAGTTATTGCAGTTAATAAATGTCCTGATGAGGAAATTAAATACTGCTTAGCTTTTTCTCCCAGATTTCTGACTAAATATTTACTTGGTAAACGAGAGAAGGCAAAGTTCAGATGGATTCTCATAAGCTAGATTATAGAATCACATTTTCATAGACACGCCTCAGTATAACTTGCCTTTTCCTGTCTCAAAACTAAAATAATATCCAGAAACAAAGGAGAAAATGCAAGCAACAAGATGGAAGCCTCTGTGTGTGCAGATGGAGATAAAAATACTGTTGTCTTTCTTTTCTTAAGTGCTACTCTAGTATTACACGTGTTGCCAAAATTAGCCCCCTGTGTCTAAAGGGTGTGTGTTTTGAGATCTCCACCCTGGTGATAATGACAGACTTTGGATTTCACAGGCAGCATAACCCCAACTCACCCACCAGGAGCACAGGCTCGTAAAAGTCCAGGGAGCTTCTCTTTTAAGAAAGGCAGCCTGTAATTTGAAATGGAACATGTTCAGGAAATGGTGATTCCGTTCGGGGACTTCTGCCATGGCGGCTCACTAAGAGCCTATGACTGAGAGGTGTCACATTCAGGGGTCATCTGCGCTCACGCGGAACAGGGAGTGGGCCGGACTCCGCTGGGACACTGAGCTCTGTTGTTCACGCAACATAAACCTAGCAGAAATGGATGAAAGTGCATCTTGCAATTGCAGGAATAGAAATCCTTTTCCAGTCGCACAGAGCAAAGAGTGTATTCATTTTATGGCTCTGTTTATGATTTTTGGCACAAAGCATTAGTGGTTTTGGGTTTTGTGCTCTCACCTTCACGGCCCGTCCTGGGAGGTCACTGCTTTGCCTGTGTGAAGAAGCCGTGTTAGCATGCATTTGATTTGAATGGCATCTTTCAGGTCGGCCCCTGAATGTTTTTCCTGTCCCTGCCCTGTGTTGATCTGCCCTGTTTTCTTTTGCTTCCTCAGGTATGACTTCTGACAGCAGCAGCTGGAGAAGAGGGGTAGGGGCAATGCCTGGAAAAAAGAGCTCTAGAAGAAAATGGAGTGATGCAAGTGTTTGTACAAGGAGGTGGTGAGAAAACAAGGCGAAGAATCTGTGTGTGTTTGTGTGTTTTCCAGGTCAGAAGGGGCCAGCCACTGAACTCTGTGGAGGATTCAACTGCTTGGAGGTTTACATACACTCCGCAAACCTGGAAACCAGAGGTGTGTGTGTGTGTGTGTGTGTGCGTGCGTGCGTGCGTGCGTGCGTGCGTGCGTGCGTGCGTGCGTGCGTGCGTGCGTGAGACTGTGGTGTGCTCATGCAACTCTTACCTTTTGTGAACTCTTATTAACCTGCCCAGGCCTGCAAAATCCCCTCCCGCTGCCGTGTTTTGTCTGTGTGTGGAGTATTTCCTGCAGCACAGTGAGCTTCAGCAGCTTCCAAATCAAATTCACACACTACACTTAAACACGGCTTCACTTCTGCTTGTAGCAGAACCTCATATTTCATGTTTGTAGCAAGTGTCTGATGTTCCAGTTATCCTAGCTGTGAGTTAGTGGTTTTTTTAGATGTTGAAATTAAAGGTTACACATCTTGGCTTTGCTCCAACTCAAGAAGGCTTTTAATCAGACACGGCCAAAGTGCCTGTTAAATCATTGTCAATGCTGCACATTGTAAAGTGACACACTTTATACTCTGGGTCAGGTTCATAATTAACTCACTGTACAGTGTAACTACGTACTTATTTTATTAGCTACTTATGAAAGCCGTGTGTTCATATTTCCTCGAGCAAGACAAGTTAAAATGCAGCATGTATTTATATATATATATGTATATATACATGTATCCGTGCTTGTGCTTTTGTAAATAACAAAGTGCTCCCTTATCGCTTTCAGCAGGGATGCAATATATTTAATTATAATCCATAATTGAGTAAATTAGTGGCGATGCTTTGTCATTTTTACTTGTCGAATGACATCATTTTTGCCAGTGTAAATGCATACATTTTGCATTCTGTTAAGACACAAAAAGTAAAATCAATTCTTACGTTGTCAGGAAAAATAAATGGAAACCCACACCAGCAGTTTTCTCTTCCAAGGAAGACTTTTCACTGCCAAGAGTAACTTTTCCTGAACAATATGTTGTAGTTTTTAAAAATTATTCAGTGTTTCTTTGGCTCAAACAATAATTTCCCTTTATGCCTGTACACAGGAAGAGGGACAAAGAACAAGTTCCACGTAACTGCTTCTGTAACTTCTCATTGTTCTGTCAAGTGGCTTGGTGGTGGAGGAAGTGTGTTTGCTGAGTGCCGAAACCAGATGGTTAATTGTTCCAATGCTAATGAAAGCACCAATGGCAGAAGCAGCACTCTCTCCCTCTCTTTGCATCCTGCAGTACAAAGGGCAGGCCAATCTGCACGTCTTTGAGGACTGGTGTGGCAGTTCTGCAGCTGACCTCCGCAGGAACATGCACTACCCTCTCTATCCTCATGTGAGTCGAACCGTCTGACCCTGACACTTGTATCTAGCATGGAATCAGTTTTAACTAAAGATTTAGTTTGATTTTTTTTTATATGCTACACTGGGGAAGAGTCCTACTGGCTGCACTGCACTAAATGTCGCAGGTGTCTCTCCACAAGCTCGCACAGTTCTCACTCAGAGGGGCGTTCTACACCTACGTCCTAGCTCCTCATGGCTCGCTGAGAGTCAACACAGCTCACCGCTGTCTTTAATTCCAGTCCAGGACAACCGTGCAGAAGCTGGCTGTCTCTCCTCAGTGGACCAACTATGGGCTCAGGATATTTGGCTATCTACATCCATACGCTGACGGTATGTTGATTTCTTCCTTCTCCTTAATTGTGGCTGCGCTTCCTCCCTCTTCCATCCTAATCCCTTTTCTTTATCCGTCACATTTTCGCTCAGGAGAATTTGTGTTTGCTTTGAGCTCTGACGACAACTCTGAATTTTGGCTGAGCACGGATGACTCTCCCCTTAATGCGCAGATGTTGGCGTATGTTGGAGAGGTACGTTCCTCTTGTGTGCATCCTGGTAATTTTTGTTATTCATTCCTAATATTTACATTTCCCCCAGACCGGCGCGGAATGGACAGCTCCCGGGGAGTTCAACAAATACTCCAGTCAAACCTCTAAAGCAGTTTGGTGAGTGGAACATTTTCTTGTTGAATCATCAGTAGTTTAACTTAAAAAATGGAACATATGAGTCACGTGGAACACATGGTTGCAGCTATCGGTAAGCATTTGTTTTGCCATTTGTAACTACACACACACACACACACACACACACACACACACACACACACACACAGGAAAAAATACGAATCAGAAGTGGAGATAAGCATTGAGGTTGCTTTTATGTTGTTGAGCAACAAGAAAAATTACATGAATTTCTGATCATCTCTCCTGACCTGAAAATGTAGCATAGATTTTTTGTTTGTTTGTTTGTTTCCTTTCCTCTGGACGGACGTTCAGTTTCAGCCCTGAAATTGCTTTTGTGCAAAAGCAATGCTCCGGTTGTGGGTCCTCAGAGTTTACTATAATTTATGACTCATTTACTGTCTCAACAGGTTGTCCATGCAGAAGAGGTACTTTTTTGAAGTCCTTCACAAGCAAAACGACAGAGGGACCGATCACGTGGAAGTGGCAGTGAGTAGCTACACTCAGAGCTCTTCTGTTGTCTCCACTCTCCAGTTTGTGCAGATTTTCATCTTGACTGTGGGTGATAATGCAGAAGAAACATTTGTGTTTCCACACAGTGGCAGCTCCTTTATCAAGATGTGAGGTTCATGGTTATCGACTCACAGCACATCTCTCTATATATCAGTAAGTAGACAAACACACAACTGTCACCCGACTTATTAAAAAAAAAAACCCAACATATTAGAAGCTGACATGTTGTTTCGCGGTAACGCTTCCGTTCCTCTTTGACTTTCCTACAGATGAGAGCGCACTGCTGCTGACTGATGTTGCCCACATACCACAGACAGCTGCAAGCCACCAACAGCAGCCAGCAAAACAGCAGAGTCCCAGAGCAGACGTGCAGAGGGAAGATCGGAGAGACTCTCTCTACCAAGGTGCAAGACAGTTTCACATACAGCAACGGATGCAGCTGATGCACCGCATATTTAATGCACGTAACCTGATTTCATGGCTTGTCTGCAGTGCCTTTGATTGACAGCAGCTTCTTAAGAGGTGTTCTGCCCGACTGTGTGTACAAACCCACCTACACAATTAAAGACTTTCCTCTGCAGCGCTACCAAGGACTACAGTTTGTATGTATTGATTTTGTTTATTCCTTCTTTTTTTTTAAACATTTTGCATCCTTTGAACACAAGCCTTTGCTTCACAAGTGTCTTTTCACACTTGTTTTGTCTGTTTGAGGGACATTGGGCATGAGGTTTTGCAGCATACCAAAACATCTTCTTTGAACACAATCAAATAAAAACTACACATCACGTAGAAGCGTTTGCAGTAATTACATGGATTGATAAAGCAGTTGTTTGTTTTTTTTATTATATAGTTATTCAAATGTAGATTATATGAGAGCTTATCATAATCAGTAAACATGCATTTTCTTGTTTTTCCAGGTTCACATGTCCTACACCTACCCCAACGACTTCACACGTCTCACGCACATGGAAAACGAGAATAGCTGCTTCTACCCAGAGAACCCCAGCTACATGAAGATGTGAGCAGCACATTTGTTTTATAGCTTCCAAATGTGTAATTTGATGGAGCAGATGTAAATTGGAATTAACCAGAACATTACAATAGTAGATGTGTTAGTTGTCGAATGATACCTGGCAATGTAGACTGCTAACAACGGAAAATCATTTTAAGTGTAACCTCACGTCAGTTAGACTTCTGGGATATTAATACCTCCAGTTGGGAAGCAGTAATGATTGAGAATCGGCTTTACCTGCTGTTCTACAAATGGGACAACAGCCAGAAAAGGAGAATGTAGACAGACAGGTGGTATCATCAGCCTACAGAAGTTGTTCAGACACTGCAGCTTCTCCACGATGGCTCATCTACATGCTCAACCAATGACACCATTCCCTTTGAGCAGTGTATTACAGTATATGGAAGTACAAAGTTATTTTTGTATGTCTAATCTCGCATGACAGCTCTGCCTTTACATAATCACCATCAAACATCAAACTTGTGTTTTCTGTCAGTGATTTTTTTCTGTTTTGCTCCTCAGGTTTGGTTTCTCCAGGTACATGAGACTAGACCGTGCTGAGTCGCAGGGACCAGCTAAGTCATACTGGGGTATTCTTACTGTCCTGTCTTCTTTGTTGAAATTAATAATGAAGTAAATGTTAAAAAGTGTTTATTGTGCTTTTGTAAATTAAATGATGGTGAATTTAGTCTGGCTTTGTCAGAACTTTCATTATTAATCCTGGTTTTAAAAAAATCCGGAATAACGCCTAAGGTTATTAAAGGAAGTAACGTGCAAAGCACAAATATTTTATTATGGTATCATATGTATCGTTTCTAGCGTCTTGCTTTTAACCTAATGCTTCTTCTGGTGAACTTTAGATTTTGGTTTCCATCAGAGGAATTCGGTGCAAGAAGACGATTATGCTCATCAAGACCATCAAAGACAAAAAGAAATCCAGCCAGAGCAGGAAGACGATGCTCACCTTCCAGATTATGGTGACGACTATGATGATTATGTTCAGAGGCGAAGACGGAGGCTTTTCTCCATGGTTACCGATGAACCTAACAGCACCCTGAAGAAAAGTTCTAGCACAAGCCTTGGAGGGCAGGACAGGCAAAAAGAGGAAAAGAGCGTCACTCAGAATATCTCACAACCTCAGCCTGAGTCACAGAGGCCTGTTGAGCCTGAGATATCACTAACTTCACAACATCTCCTGCAGCAGAACCGCAGTGTGAGGGCACAGAATATAGAGGGCCAGGTTAAAAGAATAGAGCCTCTAAAACGGAAAAGGAGGTTTGGACAAGCAAAGAGAGCAAAGGTCAGAGCAGTGGAGACAGCAGGACAGCCAAAACCAGTGAAAGCAGTGGGCAATCAGCAGCTTCATGCCAGAGAAGCAGAAGAGCAGCTTGGGCCCCAAAAGCTTCACATCCAGAGAGCCCAGAAAATGATGGAGGCCCGCCAGAGGCTCAAGCATCTAAAGTTTAAAACTGAGAAGGAGGAGCACATTGCTGCCTTTAAGAGAGCTCACACAGGTGAAGAGTTTCTTCAGAGGGACACTGATGCCAGGAAAGGTCTCAGGGAAAAGGAGATCAAGATGAACATGCCTCTACAACAGGATGTGGAAAATGGCATCCACAATCCTGTGATGAAAGCTAAAGGAAAAAATGAGAACACGTGGTCAGAGCCAAAAGATGAAGAGCTTCCAGCATGGGAAGCAGAGGAGGACAACAGGAAATTAAACATAAGAGAAAACAGGAAGCGTGGCAGGGAATCTGTGTGGGGTCCAGGAGATGACTTAGAAGGTCCAGAGGAAGAGGAGGAGCCACCTGTGTTTGATGCTGATGTCAACTGGAGCCAAACGTTCCAGGTCAACCACCTGGACCTTCAGGCACTTCGATCAGATTGGATCGACCTGCAGTGCAACATCTCAGGCAACCTGCTGCTGGAGGCTAATGACGCGATGCCAATCGTCAAGGCTTTTGTGGAAAAACTTAATGAAAAGCATCGATGGTAAATACACATTCCTTTGTACTGGAGTCCTTTAGTCCTGATGCTACTCAAATTCGAGAGTAAAACTACAATGCAATTATAAATTACTATTTAATCTTCACTATATAAACACGTGCACGCATATTGCAACCTCATTTTTCATTCACTTGCTCCCTGTAGGCAGTTTACACTGGTGCGCGTGGTTAACGTTGTGAAGCGTTTGGATGGCGTCCAGGGCAGCCGATACCTGCTGGAGCTGGAATTGAAAGACGCGCATAGTCAGCTGCTCCGTCTGTCGCACTACATCTACGCTCTGAATCGCCAAAGCAGGCACCGAGACAAGGTCTTCGGTTTCCGACCAATGAAGCCCCAGCTGGTGCTTTGCAACCCGGTGGGTTTCCGCTGGTATCCGGCTGCGATGGTCCACTTCATTGTGCCAGGTACTCCCGCTTTTGACCCCTGCTCAATACAGCCTGTTGCGTTACATTCTGTTTATCAGTTTTTGTTTCAAACAGACCGTTCTGCTGTTAGCTGCAGTTAACAGTAAATTAGGATTAGTGTTTTTTTTTCCCTACAGAGAGAATGTTGAGGTAGAATTCATCAGCATGTTTGTGGAAACCACACTGACACTGACTAACACTTGATGTGACGTGTGTGTTTAACGCAGCAAGCCATCATGCTGTTATTTCCATCTGCGTTATACACACACTTCCTGTCAACCTATAAATGTGGGTTGACTTGAGTGTGGTTATGATAAATGCTGCCATAACAGTCTGTCAGCAGGACGGCATAGGCCGTTATCATTTTAAATCATCAGGACCTAAATAAGAACAAAAACTAAGTGCAACTTTTTCATGTATGCATTCTGCAAGAGACACTTGTGAAACTAAGAAACATCCTTGAAATAAATTTGAGATTTAAGTGTATGTCAGGCATAATTTTGAAGTAATTTAATCTCTTTTTTCCCCTTAAGAAACAAGCTTTTGGTTAACCATTTTGATGATTAAATTAGCTAAAACAAATTGGTGATATAAGTGTTAACATTCTGCTGACTTGGGCCTAAAAGCAGTTGTCAATTTCAATCTGTTAGAAGTTGTTCTATAGCGCCACCATCAGGGTTTAGCTCCCAAATCCAGATGTGAAGGAGGAGTGGACCTTTGTTCAAAGCTTGTCATGAAACTGGTTGTGTAATTCCTGAATGGACAATTGGTCTGTGTTGCGTCAGTAAAAAACCAGGCTAGGTGGGTGCAGCAGCTGATTACCGACATGGAGCATCTGTTCCAAACTACTGGAGACATCAACTTCAACCTCATCATCACTGACTACAACAGCACTGACATGGATGTGAGGAAGGCTCTGGAGAAATCCTCACTCCCCAGGTACGTATGAGCGTTTCACTTTTGTTCTGAAGCAAAAGCACCTGTACCCTGTTAATACATCTGTGTGTCATTCAGATACGAGTATGTGAATCTCAGTGGAAACTTTGAGCGCTCCGCTGGCCTGCAAGCAGGCATCAACCTTATAAACGTGAGTGTCAAAGCCAGTGAAAGTAAGGCACGGAACTGAAAGTCACAGGTGTTTCAGTGGAGTGTAACTATAGATGTGTGTCTTAATCCTCAGGATGACCACAGCATCGTGTTTCTGTGTGACCTTCACATCCACTTCCCTCCCTCCATCATCGACACGATCAGGAAGCACTGTGTGGAGGGATACATGGCTTTTGCTCCGGTCGTGCTGAGGCTGGACTGTGGTGCTACGCCATCAGAGGCCAAAGGTAGAGGCAGAGGGGGGTTGGTTTAATAGTATAATAAAAATGACAGAGGTGTTCTGAAAATGTGTCTGTCTGTGTTGCAGGTTACTGGGAGGTCAACGGGTTCGGTCTACTGGGAATCTACAAGTCAGATCTGGACAGAGTGGGAGGAATGAACACCCAAGAATTCACAGATCGCTGGGGAGGAGAAGACTGGGAGCTCCTCGATAGGTATGTCCCTCGAAAGTGATAATCCACTTATCCTTTTTTTGTTTTGTTTTTGTCCCAGCAATAAAAGATGTTAATGCTGAGACAACATAGAGTAGCACATATTTTTATTTTGTTTATTAACTTCAATGAATTATTGGTATTAGTTTCTGGGGAAATCACACAAACAACATCTTAGAATATAGCCTGCAGCTGCAGGTGGGCATATGTGCCCTTCAAGCATAAGGAAATTATGTCTGGACTATAACTGAAGTGTTCCCCTAAGTAAAATTAGCTAAAATGGGATGAAAACACATACCAGATTTCATCTCCTCTTTGATGCAGGATCCTTCAGGCAGGTCTGGAGGTGGAAAGGATTTACCTAAGGAACTTCTTTCACCATTATCACTCCAAACGTGGCATGTGGAACCGACGGATAATGCACAAACACACGTGACCTTGTTGCACACCTGCCGCTGCACCATGACTACAGTCGCCGTGGTTACAGCCACTGCAACCAGAGCACTTTACACCTGGATCGAGATTCTCCGCTGCTAAATGGTAATACCTGCTGACTGACGGAGATGGTGGTTTAATGTAGGGTTGGACTCTGATCTCTGTCGCCTGCTAAAGAAATACTACTGATGCGCTCACAGTTCACTTCAGTTTGTCCACTGTTGACGGATTCGACAGGTGATACTGCATGAGGAATGGACACGTATTGAAGATGAATGACAAGTCACACTCCAAGGATGCCTACACACAAGTGTACTAAACCATAAAGATCAGTTTTGCACATGAGTCTTAACTGGCAGAGGGAAAATGTTTTGATTGTGATGAAACTGCCGAGTGTAGATGTAAACAAAGCCCTACTTGTCCTGTTGTAAATGTTATATTTATTATCTCCATTTTGGGCGTTTTGTGTCGTTTTTAGGAGGAAAAAAAAATGTTTCAGCTAGAAGTAACTCAATGTAGCATTCCTGCCTCTTAACTGACTCATTGTGCCTCCTGTTGTGACTAATTTTCAGGTACTGGAGCCACATAGGTCTCCTCTTCTGGGTAAAAATGGAATAATTTATTGTTTAATATTTCTGTTATAAAACAATGTTAATGGCTCAGTGCATCACAAACACATGAACTAGTAAAACCAGAAGCAGAAACGGATTAGGATTCTGTTTTTCTGGCCACTGTCAGTCACCAAAGATGAAAATGAAGCTGGAATAAAAGTGGGAGACCTATTTAGCTCTGCATCAGCAGGGTTTTTTGTTCGATCAGACAGGTGACTGAAACAGCTGTTAGCACAGTAACTTCTTTTACTGTTATTTATGTTCTTTGCGATTCGGCTGTTTTTAGTGAATTGATGAACGATGTAACTGGACAAATCTTGAGATTATTTCTGCTTCGGTGACCATGTTTCCCCTTCTTACTGTGGGAAAGTTGTGTTGTTGCTGTCAGCAGTAAATACTGAGGGTGAAATATGATCTAACCTTATTCAGTACACATGAACAGGCAGCGTTATCTGATTTTTCACATTCCAGCTTTGACGTTTTGTTGTGCCTTTCATAATATAATATAATATAATATAATGCTACACCTCCATTCATTTCATGTGTAATATGCAGGAATAAAAATAACTGTTTGGGACTGTTTAAATGTGTTCAAGAATGAATGGTTCCAAAGTTTGATTTGTAAGGAACCTGAATAGTAGATTGTTGATGTAG
>BJFM01002102.1:102736-134788 GCA_016586285.1 Arothron firmamentum | reverse complement strand
CCCCCCCCCCCCCCCCCCCCCCCTCCCCGACTGACATTCTTATTTTCCTCTGTCGTCTAACTGCTCATCTACGTCTCATATTCTCATTCTTTATCTGTGGAGTCCTCAACTTTTGTTCCTTTACAACCAATTAGCTAGCCTAACGCGTGAAAATATTAGACGAGCATAAAAGTCAGGCTAATAATACAATAATATAAAGCTAATAAACATGGCTTTATATTTCTGTCAGTTAATAAATCTATCATCAGTTTTGACTTCTTCCTATGTCTTTAACAGATATATTACTTACCAATGTGGGATTATATATGATAAAATTAATAAAAATAAAAGTCAAATTATATTTATAAATTAGTTGCTTCGATCCATATCTTCCCATCACTTTCTTTTCTCTCTCTCCTTGGTTATTGTGCTTCTCATTTTCCTCAGTTTTGTTCTCAGTGTCTGTTTTTCTTTGTGTGTACCTCGTCTGTATCTCTGCTGAACAGAGGGGACCCAGCCAGTGAGACACAGGCCTGGGATCTTCCTCTGCCCCAGCTCCCCCACCCTGTCCCTCCTTGGTGCTGGCCCAGTGGGCTGTGGAAACAGCTCTGCCCCCAGAGCTGCCACATCACCCCTTTTATCCTCAGTCCGCTCAGACACCACCTTGCTGAGAAAGAGTGTGTCCTTCAATGAGGACCTTTTGCTGGGAGCATCTGGTACAGTTGGACTATGTTGTGCTTCTGGGGTGAAGAGAAGGAATGTTGACACCCAGATCTACTGAACTGTATTTACCAGAAAAAAATGACCCAACATGCATGCTGTTAGTGCTCAAAGATCATTGCACTTACTCCTACTTTGACCTCAGCATGTGCTGTGATGTGTTTGGCAATTATCCTCAAAACTTGAGTATTTATTCAAAAAGGATCAAAAGTAGGCTGATTAACCAGTAGCCGTATCACATCCTCACACTTAAGGGCATTTGGTGGCTCTCCAGCAACTTTTTTTGTTTACTTTTAAAAGTAAAGTTAAGGTGTTAACCACTGTATGAAACTGAAGAAGAACTCTCTGCTGTGATCAGGAATGGGCAGTGGAGGCAGTGCTGGGAAGGAGCCGGGGCCCCTGAAGACCCTCCTCAGACAACAGACACAGACGGCTCTGGAACAAAGGGTATGACAACAACCAACACTAACATATGCTGATGTCTATCTGTATGCACAGATGTGTGGGTCTGTAATTGTCAGAAGTCTAACCAGTACTGAGTGCAGTTTGGTGTGTGTGCACATGTATGGTGCGCTTTCATGGACATAATCAGCAGTATCACTGAACGCTACTGATGTTTTATAATGGTGAAATACAAGATTTGTAGGATTATACCTCATTTGTGAGGCTCCTTACAAATTTGAAAACTTTTCAGCAGGTGTTTTTCTCACAACACATTTCCACGCCACTGATTCCCAGCCGGTTAGAGCACCATTGCTCAAAGTAATAACCTAGGGATGATACTTTATTATTCTTTGGTGTGCTATGATAAGTGTTTGATTGGGAATTGATTTGTTTAAGAACAACTTAATGTTCACTTTTTTTTCTGTCCTTTTGATCACTTCGCTACTCAGGGAGCGTCCTCCTCTGGGTTATTTTTAAACTCCAGGGTATGTCCCATCAGTGTGTCTCTGTCTTTCTCTACATTCATTTTCCCTCCTGAACGTCCTGGGCAGCCAATGACCACCGTTAGGTCAGAGTAAATTCCTGACCTATTCCTCCACTGCCGTTTTGTCGATCTCGTAGGGGAAAAGGCTGGGATGAGCAACATGGCAGCGGGTTGTTGTTTTGGCCCTTGTGTGTTTGCATAGGATCCCCTGCATTCTTGAAAGAGTCACACACATGTTAGCAGGAGGGCTGGAGGGCTGGATGCTCGGAGTTGGTTTGAAAGGGTGGTTCAAACCTGCGTGTGTCTGGGAACCTTCTGGATTCCCAAACACCTCCCTCTCTTCTGGCTTCTTTTTTTTTTAAAGCCTGATTTGGTTTTCCTTTGATCGTATTGAGAATGAGCACACTCATTTCATCACCTCATTCTTGTCCTCATGCTCTAAGTTGGATGTGCCCTTAAGGAAGTACTCGCCTTCCCATTTGGAGTACTGGACAAGAAAGAATCTTGGGCTGTCCCATATGATTCCATGTCAACTCTTATGCCTGCATGGACGTAAACCTGGTGTTTTCTTAAAGGGTTGTCACCTTTTCAGCCTAGAGTAAAGATATCTAAATCCTCTACAGGGGGGCCCCAGTTGCTAAGTTGTGCATGAAACCAAACAACCTCTTGAATTTTTATATTGTGGCTCTTATAAAGATCAGGTGTATTCTTTTGAACTAATTGTGCAACAATTAAAAAAATGACTGGATGGATTAGTTGAAATTTTTGACAGGCTTGTTTTTACTACCATTTTCAGATGAAATAAAATGGTATACAGACTTAAAGTTTTGATTTATTCACAGAATCTGCCTGGTTGGGCTGCAAGAGCTTCGCATGAGTTGGAAATCACATTCACTGCATGAGTCTTTTTACACCGGTATCACCTAGCTCAACACACAGTGTAGATACACCATCGGTTATTTGAAGTTTAATTATAAAAAAATAAAGAGTGATCTTAGCAAAATGATTTCCAACTGTAATTTTGATGTATGTAATAAAAATGTAACAAATTTAGGTTTATTTGTGAAGCCAATTAATAATTTTACACACAAACACACTCAAAACATGATATTAAAGCTTTTAATAATAGATCCCATGTTTTATCCCCAATGTAAGTGATGTATCAATGATGTGTGGCTGTTGTCTGCCTACAGGAATTTCCTTTTTTTACCTTGACCTCTTTTCCACCTGGTTTTCTGGTTCACGTTGGTGGTGTGGTCAGTGCCCGTTCAGTGAAACTACTGGACCGTATCCACAACCCTGGTGAGTTCAACACACGGCAACACACTTCCACACACAAAGTACCCTAATGTTTTTTGTCCATTGTCCAGTCGAACGGTGTGAGTTGAGCTTCATCGACCTGCGATATCGTGTGAGTGTTCTGTCCCATTGAAATGGCTGTCCATTATCCTCTTTGGTGTGGCTGGAGTTTAGCCTTTAGAAGTTGTGGAGGAAGATTCAGCAACACATCTGAAAGTTGTGTTTGGTTACTTTTTTTCAACTGTAGCTCAGCAGCATTAAATACAATTGGATGGGACATTCTTCTGTCACATTAGTCAGGAATTTTTCTAGACAGGATGTAATTTTGCATGTGTCTGGGTGCGTGCATGCGCGCACATGTTCTGGTTCCTTCTTCCAGTGTGTGATGTGCAGCGATGGTGCATGGCTCCAGTCTTTTTGCCTGCTGCTTCTCTTGTGTAGGTGTGATTGGCTGCAGGTGGCGAGGTGCTGTGTCTCATGTTTGCTACTGCCTTCAGTTATCACATGTTCTTGTGTCTGCTAGATTAACTTATGTTATTCAGTGTAAGATGTTTATATAAAGTCATTGTCTTGACTAAATCGGTAGGTGACTTTTGCTCAGTTTATTGGAAGTTTGACAATTTAAGAAGAGGAAAGTGGTGAGGATTTTTGCCAGGTTTAGGTCCTCTCCCAAAAGGATTAGAGTGGAGCCACTGTTAATTAACCACACAATAATTCATTTACACATTAGAAAATTTGCTAAAAGTGCAGGTTAAGCTGGGAACATCTGTTCATGTTGGTGAGCCTCAGCTCTCAACTATTGTGAAGCAGTATCATGCACGCACACAAAATTGCAGATGCAAGTCAGGTTTTTCTGGAAATCAATATTAGTACTATAGCGGATTAGGCAAAGCATTAAATTGATGATTTACAAATATTACAGTTGGACTACTGCATGAGTCCTTTTTTGTGGGTTTTTTTTCTCTCAAATCTTCTAAAAATTTTAACAACACTTGTAGCTTTCTCGTTCGTCTTCATGGGCCTGAATACTGTGTCACTGTAAAGTGCTGTCTGTTATTGCATAGTGACTGTGGAGTGCTGCTGTTGTGCTCTGCTTGTGTGTTAGATCTCTTTTCCTTCTCTCTCTTTTCTGTACTAATGGTGTGTTCTGGCCCAGCCTTGGGTAACACGCGCTCATACAAACTGCTAGACTGGAATAGTGTCACTGCAGGTATTTCTACCCCCTTTTACTGCTCTCACCCAAAGGAGTGATGGCAGCTCAGTGAAGTTAAACCTCTAAACCTGTAGCCACCATAGACCAGCCCAGCCTCAACATCTGCGTCTTGAATCTATGGTAGAAGGTTACTTGCTAAAATGATCAAATTCAGTGAGCTGCCATTCTCTTGTCTTAAATCTGTGTGGGTGTGTGCTGAGCTGAGTTGAGCATGCGCTGTGTCCCCACCCCCACCTCCCCATCCAGCCTGGCACCACCCTCCACCCAGCTCTTCCCGCTGCACAGAAGGATTACAGCTTTTCTCCGAACATTTTCCCAGTTCTGTTTTAGTGCTTCCTGAATCAGCATCATGGTCAAACCTGTCTAGACCAGAGGAGGTTTAAGAGGTTTCTTTCTGAAAGAAGACCCATTGACCAGGCATGTGCATCCCAAGCTCATTGGGCCGTATTCATACCGAGAGAGAGTGAGAGAATGAATGGGTGGATTCGTTGAAGTTGGATTATTGGATGGTTACAGTTTGAGGAAAAGTAAAAGTGACTTTTGGGTATGTTGGGGATTGAAGGAAAGATGAAAATCACTCTTTTCTAAACTTTATTTGATGGACTCTGATAAATGAATATGGCCCTTCTCTGTCCATGAGTGTGCACATGGTCATGAGCGTGCACGTTGGTGAGCCTGTGTTTGTCTGACATGCTACTTCTAGTATAAAAGAACCCACCTTTTCAGCCTGATGCCTGACCATCAGCCATTACTCGTCACCTCCCATTCATTTCTGCTCATTAACACATTTTCCCTCTTTCTCAGAGCACCTGACTTTTTCGCTCTGCCTGGGGGCTTTGTCAGCATGTGGCCCTCGCAGGAAGTCATGGAGTGCTGCTCAATACTCTAATGTTGCTTCCTTCAGATATTTAATTCTTCAGTGATTAAAGTCAAATAATTGCGATTAAATTTGTAAATTGTAATTAGTTATTTTACTGGTAGTATTTAAGCAAAGCATCGTGGGATGATCGAAACACACCCATGGCTAACCAGCAAGATGAAGGCTCAGTTGAAATAACTAAACATTTGTCTTTTTAGAACCCAAGAATATTTTTTATTTCAGTAAAAACCAAAAAACGAAATATTTCTTAGCTACTGCACACTGAAGAAATGCTAGCAAGAGCACACAAACCAAACCATTATCTTCATTGTCATTTTCATATTCTTCTTATGACATTATCGTCAGTTTCTTTCCTGAACTATTTGTTTTGGCTTGCTTTTTTGACACCATTTAACAGATCAGAAAATACTGTTGCTTTTTTGTAATTGGATTAGACAGTCAGGTTAAATATAAATTTGCACACTGTCTTTTTTGTACTGAATTTTAATCTGTAATCTGTGTAGAGGACAATGTTTAGTGAATTGCTAACTCAAGGTTAGGCTTGAGAGTAACATGAGCTTTTTAAGCACATTTGGGTGAAGTGTTTGATGCTCAATTTCATGTTTTGCAGATGAGCCGGAGACGCGTGATGCCTGGTGGGAGGAGATACGACAGGAGATCAAATCTCATGCCAAAGCCCTTGGCTGCCACGCTGTTGTGGGGTATAGTGAGAGCACCAGCATCTGGTATGCAATGCACCAGTATATCCTGCGGAAAATACACATATTTGTCTGTACTACATATATTTACTAAAACTCTACTGGTGATTTAGTGAGGAGGTGTGTATCCTGTCAGCATCTGGCACTGCAGCCATCCTGAATCCTCGGTATATGCGCGAAGGTTGCCTGGACATTGGAATCGATCACAGGTCTTGCATTAAAGTTGCTGAGAGTTAATCCCCACAATATTTACAGTGTGTGGTGTAACATTGAAAGTTGACAGTGGTTGGTGTGACATTCACCAGGTTTGAGGAGCCATCTCCACCAAGCTGTGGTTTCTGTCACATCCCCTACGATGAGCTCAACATGCCCTTCCCCACTCAGCTCACCTACTGTTACCACTGCAGGCGGCAAAAGGTAATCACCGTTCTCTGTCCACTTTTATTTTTCAGTGGGACTTTGATTCAAAGCGGTAATAATGCCATGTATTTTTTACCATTCAAGGTTCCTGATGTGCTGTTCACAACAATCGATCTGCCATCAGAAGCAGCTGTCACAGGAAAGGGATGCTTTATCCAGGCCAGGTAAAGCTCTAAAACAACACTTCCAATGACAACGTGAAATATACGTAGCACTTTTATTATTATTTGTTTTACAGCTGAAAGATGGGAGCAGCATATTTCCTGAGCAAAGCCTGTCACTATATCTAAAGTTAATGCTGTTGATGGTGACTCTTTCAGGCTTTGTCGTTTAAAAAGAAAAGCCCAGGGTGAAGTGAATGCTACAGCCATCTCCAACCTGCTGCCTTTCATGGAATATGAGCTGCACAGCCAGTTGATGAACAAACTGAAACTACGGAACATGAATGCTCTGTTTGGCTTACGCATCCAGATCAGCGTCGGCGAGAACATGCTTCTTGGTCTGGCTGTAGGTTAACAGTTCTAAATTAACGGTGTGACTGGTTTCATGCAAACAGTCCTCTCAAAGTGCATCTCTGTGTTCAGTCTGCCACAGGAGTGTATCTCACAGCCTTGCCAGCACCTGGGGGGATCCAGATCGCAGGGAAGACTCCCAGTGACTTGAGCAATGAACACCACGTCCTGACCATCCAGAAAAGGATCAATGACACCATAGCCAAAAACAAAGAGATTTATCAGATCAACCCTCCGGTGAGACAACACAAGTCATTTCTGCTGGGACTAGATCACGGGGACATTGTCATTCCTTTTTTCCAACAGGTCATGACACAAACTGTAAATGAGATGTTTCAGAAAGCTTTTCCACCTTTTCTAAATTGTTGCTCAGATGTTTTGGATTCATGTTAAAATTACCTGGGTCTTGGGTCCAAAGCAAAAATATTTTTTTCCAGACTTATAATAATGAAATTTTAACAGTTTAATGTCATTATTACTTCAGAATTGTGTTTTTGTGGCAAAGATTGTAATTGTGTGTGATGAATAGTTGCCATTGCTTTGGTACTATTCCAGAGTAAAATCTATACAGTGAACTTATATAGATTGTGATATATGGGTTGTTCTTTGTGAAACATACAGTAATATACTTAACGCTGTTGTCTTTTTTCCGATCATTGAAGAAATTATTTTCCGTGGACCCTGAGGTGTTTGGCGGCATAAACATGGTACTGAGCAACCTTCAGCTGTGTAACACAGCAAGCATGAAAAACTATAATACACTATATTAATGGCAAGGCTACGACACTTTTAATGTACCTGTGTAACAACTCTTAACTGGGGACGTTTGGGAGAAGGACAGTGTGTAACCTACTCCAGTGTCACCTCTTGATGGCATCCACCTGCAGATTCTCTGAGTTAACGAACCTGTGTTTTACCATCTCCCCAGTCACATTCTCACCTATATATAATTGCTGTATGTTGAGTTTTCACCACTTCTTACTCTTCCAGATCCATATTCAATTTTTAACACCAGTCATGTGTATGTAATAGTGCAACGGATTGGTTACTTGAGTGAGTGTGTCATTAACATAGTTTTCCTTCTTGCTGTGCTGTCTGGACGGTTGTGAGACGCTGATGTCAGCTGTTAATGTTGTGTTTTTTAACAGACAGCCTACTTTTCCTTTTCTTTTCTTTTTTTGTTCAGGACCTGATGGAAGACTACATAGGCTCTCCGATTCCTGAACCGAGGCAGCGATCCAGACTTTTTCGCTCCCACTCAGAAAGCTCAGATGAAGTGTCAGAACTGGACCTCTCCCACGGCAAGAAAGACGCCTTTGTCTTGGAGGTGTTTATCTATAAGAATACAATATTTATTTACTGTTGCTATACATGTATAACCACAGACGGGTCTAACCATTTGCTCCTCTTCCATAGATCGATGACACTGATGCTGTGGAGGATATCCACTCACTTCTCATCGATGCACCTGCTCCTACAGGTTTGTCCTTTCAGCTCACGCCACAGTCACTGAAATACACAGACTCTTAGCTGTGTCATTGTTGATGAACATATTCATTCCTCTGTCACTGTTCTTTTTTTAGGTTTCTACAGCTGCAACACTGAAATTATGCCTGGAATTTATAACTGGACGTCCAGAGTTCAGGTCGGCTTCGTGGAAAAATACTATGTCCTCCTCATATAATAACACTCGCAATGTCAATGTCACCACATCATATTTTTGCTACTGGGAATTTGTAGCCAAAGTATTTCACATTTACTTTTTTATTTCAATATTTTTCAATCAAAATACAGGTAGCTAAACCCAACCAATTGATTTTAAGGAAGTAATTATGAGGCAGATCATTTTCATGATATTATCAGACATCTTAAATAGATGCTAACAAAGAATATTGTCAAATGTAATTCTTTGTATTTATCCTGGTTGTTGTATTACTTTTTTTCAGATGTTTACATCAGTGAGGGTTGTAAGGTTGAGTAATGTCAATCTTACCAATCAAGGACTAAACAAGATCTTCACTGACCTGTGTGAGAACCTGCTGAAGGTAACAAAGGAAATTTGATGAGTTGTTTTACATCACAAGTTGTGTAGTTACATTTTAAATCAAGTTGTTTAATTGTGATTGCTGCAGAGTTTTTACTTCAAGTTGCGATCGATGATCCCCTGCTGTCTCTGTCATCTCAACTTCACTGTCGCGGTGCCTGAAGAAGAGCTCATACAGGTGGAAACAGGCCCTGATTTACAAAACAAATGAATTGATGCTAAAATGCAAAGCTTTCTCACATTGGCTATTTCCCAGGTGTCAGTTACTGCGGTGGCCATGACATTTGACAAAAGCCAGAGCCAGGAGAAGCCACCAGACAAAACTGTCTCCAAAGGTCTGTCAGTCAGTTCGTGGGTCGGTACTTTTTCCACACGCTGCTCAAATTTTACAAAACAATCATTGTCATTTTTCATTTGAGGAAACTTTCAGTAGCACCATGGTGTAAAATAATCATTTCTGTGTGTAGCCAGTAGGCTGAAAATACATTAAAAAAAACCAAATAACCTTTGATTTTGTATTTCTTGGAGGAACGTGTGCAGACCAAAGATTTATGATCTCTTCTCAGGTTGTAGTGAGACCGAGGAGCAGCTGCAGTTTCCCTTGGAGCTGTGTGCAGACTCATCCTCCGCCAACACTCAGCCATCGTCCAAAATCTCAGGTAGCCTTTGACTTTTTTCACCCGCTGCACGAGCTCCTGCTCTGCCCCGTCTCACTAACAGGCGTTGCCCATTTCCTCCACTAACACTTTAGGGAAAGTCTCTTTTCTCACCCCAGCTGCAAAACTCTGCCAAAATCAGCTGGTTATGGTTCATTCAGCAGGTAAATGATTAGCGGTGTGCTACAGCCAAGTGTGTTGTGTTGATGTGAACTTAGAAGGCTGTGCGTCATTGCCTAGTTAAGCCAACCATGCCTGCTGTAAAGTCGAGCTGAACACACGAACAAGTGCTGCACATGGTGGAAGGTTGTGATGTATACTATCAAAAGTTGTATGAGCTTGATATCTGGTTGTTATTTTTGCTCCTCTATGTTCCCCTACTTTTAATAGCGGCAAAACGCCGAATCAACCAAAGTCCAAGTAACTGGGCACTCTCATCCTATCTACCGAACCCAAAACAGGTTTCTAGTGTGATGTTTGCTTGTCTGTGACAGGTGTTATGGAGACATCCAGCGTTTCACCCAGAGGTAAGGTTGTTTCTCCTCAGTCATTCCCGCCTCATTTCCCTGCCACCAGAGCTACTACACTGACCTGTTTTGACTTCTCATCCTTTTTGTCTTGGAGAGAACACCACTTCCAAACCTCATCCACTTTTATTCTTTTTGGGTTTTTTTGTCTTGATTGTTTTTTTATCTTTTTTTTTTTGTCGTTCTTGTCATGTTCGTGAATGTTTGGGTGTGTGCTGGGTTTGTGTGTTTCTCCGTGTTTGTGTGTTCTCTCCAGCTGCCTCCGTTGATTACGGTTCCTTTGCAGACAGATGCAGCACCTGGCTAGAGCTGCTTAGGCTGAAAGCTCACACCATAAGACGCGGATCAGTTAAGACAAGTAGGAGGACACATTCTCTAGCACACTCTGGTGATCATACCTACAAATTCACAAGCAGTTCCTGCATACCTTCTCGCATACACCCACACACCCCTCCATGCATGCCGCTGGGGGCGGGGCATTATCAGTCAAGCAATCAAGCACTGGCTTTTTTGATAGAGTGTGAAAGTTGAAGCCCCACACTTAAGAATCAGCTGATGCTCGGGATTCATGATGACAAAATAATCTATTTATTTCTTACACCATTGCTTTAGCTGAGGTGACACACAAATGTTTGTGAGAGTGGCAGGGAAACAGTGGAACTGGGGCTTGTGGGGAAAAGGTTTTCTGCAGCGTCTGGTGTGATTTTTAACCCTGTGTTCTGTTGGCTAAACACCGATCTGATGTGTGTCTGAGTTTTCTTTGCTGGTAGATAAACGCCACATCCAGTAGATTCGATCGTCCATCATCTTTCACACTCTGGCTCGTGTACTTGCGGCAGGCTCAGATCACTGCTGTCTCTCTTGTCTCCATTTCTCAAACTTCTTTCACAAATGAAAACAGATGTAAATATCCTCTCTTGTACTTCACTGTACTGCAAATACTGCATTCACATGTGTAAGTATACACAGCTGTGCCCAGGTGTGTCTGTCTGTCTGCAGACACTGTTGTAACTGTCTTGTTTGTTCACCTCGACTGCATGACGTGCATGGTAGCATGCGCTTTACAGATGATTGACTTTGTACCATAAAACGCATCTGTCGATTTGTAAGGGTTCAGACATGCAGCTAACACACACACACTCAAACACCCAACTAATGGACATCATGTTTGGCTATTTAACGTTCTTATATGTGTCCACAATTATTTCTTTGTCGTTTATTTATTGTTTTTTTGGTATCTCCGCCCCTTCTCTTTTTGCCTTTCTATGTTTCATTTCTTTCTTTTCCATGTGTTGGAAATCTCTGAACCTTCAGTCTCTTCTCTGGAGCGCTCCAGTCCGGTGCCTGACGGGCGATCTCGCTCACTCCGCTCCAGCCGCCCATTCTTGAGCAGTTCGGTCACGGTGGTGAAAATGACGCCGCTGTCTTTCCTCCCGGGGACGCGCATCATCAAATACCTCGGGATCATCAATATGTTTTTTATCAGAGAGACGACATCATTGCGAGAGGTGAGACCACAAGGTTTTGCACCCCCACCTTCAGACATCAGATTTATCGTGTGCACGCATCAGTTCTCATGACTTTGTCTTCTCCAGGAAGGGGGGGTCAGTGGCTTTCTCCATTCCTTCATAGCGGAGGTGTTTGCAATGGTCCGAGCTCATGTAGCTGCTCTGGGTGGTAATGCAGTAGTATCCTACAGCATGAAAGAGTGTGTGTTTATGGAGAATCCGAATAAGAACCAGGTACACACAAAGCACACTTTTGTCTACACATGTTGACCTGATTTACAATGTTTCATATCCTCACACCTCACATTTAGTGGTCTAATATTTGAATCTTTCTGGTTAATTTCCCCTTGTAGGCTCAGTGTCTTATTAATGTGAGTGGTGACGCAGTCATCTGTGTCAGGGAAACAGACCAGGAGCACATTCCCTTGCAGACCTGCACCAGTGGAACCGATGGGGCTACGTGACCCTAAAAACCTGCTGTTTCTGCAGTCTGCACAGTCTGAGCGAACGCACTCTGTTGAGACAAATATAAGTCATTAATGTCTGCTTTCAACCTGTGTAAGGAAAATCCAAAGTTACAGACAAACTCAAAGTACCACCACACACTGGAAACATGCATTTGCATGATGTGTGAGCAGGATGTGCCCCTCCTGCAAAATGTGCATTCGTCCAGGCTCTGATGTGACTCATTTGAAATTATTTGTTTTAAAGCACATAAGCCAAAAGTCCTCTCTGCATCTAAGGTATTATAGCCGTCCATGTGAGGGGAGGGGTTACAATATGCTGGCCACCATGTTGTGTGGGAAGCTCGATCTGCTTGGCTTTGTTTTTGGGGTTTTTTTGGGTTTTTTTTTTTTAAATGGCTGTTCTAAGAGCCTCTGATCATTTAAATCCACTCAGATTCTCACATAGTGCGATATTATTTATCATCTCTTTATTACAATCTGGCTCTCACATTCACCACCGGCAAAGGAAAGTATTACATTTTTTACCACGGCTAATGTGCTACCTCACAATACAATTTTAACTGAGAATCATAAATTTGAAATGGAATCAAAACAACGAAGTTAGGTTTTAGTATGTAAATTTGATTTTAAATAAAATGTCACATTATTGTCCAAAACATGAAATAACCAAAAGTGTCCAAAATTGGACCATGATTTAACTAATTAAGCATTATTTAAAGAAGCCAGAATTATTTGGACTAAGACATATTTTAAGAAGCCAAGATAGTTTTGTTGTATAGCAGTCATTATAACTTACAGTTTTATAGCTTTATATTTTTTCACTTATTCAGTGAGAGGCCAAAATTAATGACAGTATGACTTTGATTTTTGTGGATAAAATCTATTAGATTAAATGTTAAACTCTTGACTCAGTTATAGTTTGAAGATCAATATCTCTTGATTATACTTGTCATGGTTAAATGGTTTCTATAATGGTTGTTTTGGTTGTCATGATTTCTTTAGTAGCTCTGCTGATGTCTCATTGTCAATATTTATGTCCAGCCATGGAAGTTATCTTGTGTTGGTGCCAGCTTAAAAAAATGTGTAAATGTTCTCTAAAATTAAAGATTGTAGTATTTTTGTAACACATTTTGCCTGTGCAAACTGTCCATGAGGTTTTGCATGTCAGAGTTAATGGTACTATAATCTGTTTGTGTGATCAGAATTTTATAAGTTTCCTTTATTGGTGTTTAAAACTTGAATGTTACTTAAAGCTTGTTGCTTTCTGATTCACAGCATGCAGACTCACCTTTTATTGTCACAAATCTGCATGCTGGCCTGTTAAGTCTTGCGCAATAAATTCCAAGATGTGTCTCTCATGATTTTTAAAACACATTTTCACTTTCCTATCTTCACCTCTTCATTGCTGTCATGTAAGAGTTCAAACCTGAGTGCATGCATTTGTGTTAGAGTGTGTGACAAAATAGAATATATTCTGTATATTCCTGTGCATCCATAGATTCATTAGCTTGTACAGATTCACTCGGATTTATCACTACAAACACCCAGACATTTCTGATAATTGTGACTGACAAAATAGGACAAAAACAGTTTATAGAGATCATCAACAACAGCATCTAAAAATTAAACTAGTGGACCTTATCGATTTATCAGATACTCTTAAGGGTATCAGGTTTATTTCAGCAATTTAAAACCGACCGTGGAAATAACTAGAATGGCGGATAATTCCCGCGTTCCGTGAACGCAACATCGCTTTCCGAAGTGCTTTAGCGCCACCTTGAGGCCCCTTTTGGGAACTTCCTTCACCGCTACGTGTCTCCGGCTGTGCTCCCGCTTCCCGCTTCCGTTTGGCTCAAAGTTTGGACGCAGACGGTCCTGCCAGGGGGCCAGCAGCAGCAGCAGCAGCAGCAGCAGCAGCAGCAGCAGCAGCAGCAGCAGCAGCAGCAGCAGCAGCAGCAGCGGCCGGCGGCCGCGTCCGTACGTGCAGCAGCTCGATTCAGACATGGGGGAGATCATCCTGCCCCGGCGCATGTTCCTCTGGTGCATGTCGGTCATTTATCTGGCTGCGTTTGTTTCCCTCTACGTGCAGATACCAGGTGAGCGCTATGTTAGCATGTTAGCCCCGGATTGTTGGTGTACTGTGGAATGTTTAAAAAGAGCGTCTGGAACTTATCCTTCTCTTTACTAACTCAAACAAACATCTGCAGCGAAGGGATCAGTAGTAAACATGCTAAAGTAGCATGTTCTAAGCATGTTCATGATCTAACTATATAAAAGTCCCTGTTATATGTGACGTTATGCCTTAATAAAACGTGGATCCGTTTAAATTGGAAACTTTGTTTTAAATGTATCTGCTGGAGATCTCAGTTTTCGACACCTAGAGCTGTTTCTAAAAGGCCCCGAGACCAATATATTAAATAATGCTGCTTTCTGCAGTAGAATATAATAATCTCAGCATGCAAAATGTTATTCATTAATGATAATCGTCATCACCTTTGCACCGGTACTATCGGGGATGGTTCGGCAGCTGTCACCCCAGGGTCTCCATCACTGTCCTGGTTGAGGGAAGGGCTTCCATTCTTGTAGTTCGTGGTGTCACCACTAGGTGTCCCCAAATCTTCGATTCCGGAGCTCTTAAGTTTTCAGTAGGAGCAGAGAGTTGAGAAATGCGTGTTACCCGTTGTTGTTATTTCCATTTCCATGTAGGTCTCTATGGTAACGAGGGGCTGCTGCCTGCCCGTTGGCAGCTGCGCTACAGTGGTAAGCCTCTGGGGGAGCAGCTCCTCGCCTCCCCCACCCTGCTGTGGCTGGGACCAAGCTTGGGTTTGGACACTCACACAGCCATGGAGCTGCTGTGCCTGGCAGGGGCGGCGCTGAGCCTCACCGCCACTCTGCTGGAGGCCTTCAGAGACAGCCTGGTGTTCTTTTGCCTTTGGGTCTTCTACTTGTCTCTCTACCAGGTGAGTCTGCACTTGTCTGTCTCAGATGGCAGCCTTGGTTTCCCTTCTCTGACCGGCTGATTGTCATTTCAGGTGGGGCAGGTCTTTCTATACTTCCAGTGGTGAGTGTTTGGAATCAAACCGCTGCTCCGTCTCACTCTGCATTCCCCTAAAAGTGTAAGTTCCTGTTTTTACCTATTCTCTTTCAGGGACAACCTTCTTCTGGAGACGGGCTTCCTCTGTATCCTCGTTGCTCCCCTGACATTAGTCAGAGGGTCACGAGGGGTCAGAGAGCACGACCGCGTCACCTTCTGGTTGGTTCGCTGGCTGTTGTTCAGGTTGATGCTCGCCTCAGGTGTGGTCAAACTCACGTCTCGCTGTCCGACGTGGTGGGGTCTCACAGGTGCGTGCCTCTGCTCGTCTTGTTTTGGTAAATCAGGACTTTTATCTTCATTAATTCCCTCGTCTTCACTGTGCCGACAGCGTTGACGTACCACTACGAGACTCAGTGCATCCCCACGCCGCTGGCCTGGTTTGCCCACCAGTTGCCAGTGTGGTGGCAGAAACTGAGCGTGATCGGAACCTTTGTGATCGAGATCCCCGTCCCCCTGTTGTTCTTCAGCCCAGTCCGCAGACTCCGACTTGGGTCTTTTTACCTGCAGGTTGGTGGAAATCCAGGAGTTTTGTCTAAAAATGTTACTTGACAGCTCTGTTCGTGTCAATTATCTCTGTGTTTTGGGTTTATTTTGCAGGTTTTGCTTCAAGTTCTCATCATTTTGTCGGGTAACTACAATTTCTTCAACCTCCTGACTTTGGCCCTCTGCCTGTCACTTCTGGATGACCAACACGTGCACTTCTGGTTGCGCAAGAGACCCATCAGCGGCGAGAGTGGTAAGAACAAAAGCACAAGCTTTTTTTGTCTTCCCGTCTGTCTTGTGAGCAGCCAGTGTTTCCACTGTCGTCACCTTCATTCGCGTCTCTTCAGGCTCTGCTTCTTGGTCGTGGCTCTGCTACCTGCTGGAGCTGCTGGTCTGGTCTCTCCTGATTGTGGGAACAATTGTTTGCTTCGGCATGAAGCTGGATGCCACTAAAATGACCCTCGCCGTCAGGACAGGTGTGTGTTTGTACTGTTCTAAAGATTCACACTTGTTTGAAGCTAATGTTAAGCTGCAGGTTGTTAAGTGAGCTCTCTACCGCCTGTGATATGACTGAACACTGCAGCTCGACTGATCATCCCAGTTTGTCTCTGTTGTGTCCTGTCCAGAATTCACCTACCACCAGTTTAACCAGTTCATGAAGACCATCACTATTCCCTGTGTCTGGGTTGGTGTCCTCTCTCTCACCTGGGAGCTGGTCACCTCCATGTTCAGGTTGGACTCCTCTGTGTGTGTTTATGGTCCACTGGAGCTAAAATGCTAACGGGTGTTGTGTGTTCCCCCAGGTGTGCCTGCGCCTCCGGCTTCCTGAGCAGGTTCTGCGCGACCGTCCAGTGGACCGTGTTTGCTGCTGCCACAGCTGCCATGTTCACTCTCAGTCTGGTGGGTCAGAGGGGTCCAGTAATGCTGATGTCAGGGAATCATCTCATGGTAATAGAAGTCTTTCTTTTCATCCCCAGGTGCCGTTCACCTATGTGGATTACGACTCTAACGCCAGATTATGGCCGGCGGTGCGTCAAACTCATGAAATGGTGGATCGCTACCAGCTGGTCAACTCATATGGCCTGTTCAGAAGGATGACCGGCGTCGGCGGGCGGCCCGAGGTTGTCATCGAGGGAAGCCATGATGGGATCACATGGACGGTGAGTGTGGCTGCCTAGAAGCTTTTGAATCCTGTGATTCACAACCAGATTTTACCCCTTTTTTTGGAGTTTCTTGCATCACTCGTCTCCTTGTGGGTGGGGTTTTTTTTGTTTGTTTTTTGTTTTTTCAGGAGATTGAGTTTATGTACAAGCCAGGCAACCTAAGCGCACCCCCTGCTGTGGTCACTCCTCACCAGCCCAGGCTGGACTGGCAAATGTGGTTTGCTGCCCTCGGGAGTCATACACAAGCCCCCTGGTTCACCAGTCTCATGTACAGACTGCTGCAGGGAAAACAAGATGGTAGGCAAAATGCTCATCTTTTCTATTTGCTGGTATTCCATCATTTGTTTTTCTTTTTTTTTTTGCATTTTGCGTACTAGTCTACTTTGGTGCCCCCTAGTGGCCATGTTTGCTAAGAGCAACCTGGAGTCACCAAAAGCCTGCTCTGTGTTTACAGTCAGTAGCAACACAATAAAAAATAACGTGATGAGATTTATTTGGTAGAACAAGTACATACAGTTGGGTTTCTTCTTGTTGGAACAGATAAAACACTAAATGTTTCATTATAATTCCAACCAGGAAACTGGGTGTCAGGCTGTGATTCAAGCAACCCTGGAAATCTTGCTTGATGTTTTTCAGTGATAGAGCTGATCCAGACAGACGTGTCTCGGTATCCGTTTCATCAGCAGCCACCTACCTACCTTCGAGCCCATCGCTACAGATACTGGTTTACAGAAGCCAAAGCCGACGGGTCAGTGTCCACGCTCTCTGTAGTTCAGTGTGAGGCTTCTGAAGTAAAACACCATTCCTGCATCCGGTCTTTGTTTGCAGTTCTTACCCACAGAGGTGGTGGAGGAGGGTTCATGATGTAGAGTTCTACCCTTCGGTACACTTGGGCCACAGCTTCTTAGAGAGTATGCTGAATCAGTATGGGCTCAAGGTAAGTTTACCCTTCATTTTTACTCTTCTAATTTTCGAAAAAATTTAATTAGAATTTCATCTAAAAGTCTGCTGCTCTCCATAGTCCTGATAATGTGTCTTGCGTGTAGGACAAATCGCCTCTACGGCGCATGTCCAACACGTCTGTTGCTCAGGCTGTCAGGTGGGTGCGGTCCCAGGTCAGAGGAGTTCCCGCTCACACGCTAATCTGGACCATCATCGGCTGCAGCGCCACCATCTGTCTGCTGCAGCTCTTACAGAGCAAAAAAAGAGGCTGGACTGTGAGCCAGCGCACGGAAAAGACGCCTGGCGGCTCCTCAGATCACTGCGAGAAGCCTGAGCAGCAGACAGCTGACCAGGACGAGACGGTTGGAGATGACGGTGTAAATGAGCAGCTGGAGGAGGAGGAGGAGGAGGAGGAGGAAGAGGAGGATAATGATGATAATGATGATGATGATGATGATGATGGTGGTGGTGGAAGAGCAGGGGAGAGAGATACATTTGAAGATGAGGAAGAGGAGCATGAAAAGTAGTTAAGTGTTTCAGACTGTCCTCACCTTCTGCCTTCATGCAACACTACCAAAAAGATCTGCTGTGTGTGTGTGTGTGTGTGTGAGAGAGAGAGAGAGAGAGAGTGAAAATGCTTTTGTTTCTCTTTTTTTTGTCATGTCCTGACTTTCTTGGCACTCGATCCACTCACTCTTTGTTTGGTGTGTTGTTACATTTCTACTGATTCCCACTTTGCTTTGTGCACCCTGAGAATCAGACATCAAAGTGTTGGTGTCTGTGTTGCAGTACTTTTATTACCGTTAAAACGCAATCAGAGAAATGGGCTCTTTATTCAAAACACTCACATCAGCTATACAAATATCAGCATATAAAATATAAAAATGAACTGACAGAAATGTGTGTATTTTTTTTTATTTTTTACATCAAAATAAAATAGGGGGGAAAATACAGTTGTGAGTGTGTTTAATTGTGGGCATTACGTATTTATGTTGCGTTTAAGTTCCACTTTGTTATTATCAATATGTTTAATTCTACAAATAAGACAACTTGCGTACCGGTAATCTGAGTGATCTTGGTTTCACCACTTCAGTGTCCCGGGGCAGTACTTGTCGATCAGAGACTGGTAGTACGGCTTCAGCTTCTCCACGTCGGGCATCTCCGTGGTCTTTGTGTAAAGATCAAATTTACTGTGCCGAGAACAGAAAAGGTCAGGTGACAGGAAGCCAGACGTGCGCTACAAAGGAGAAAACTCACTTGAACTCCTGGACCCAGGGCAGCATGGCCTGGTCTTTGTGGTCGCACAGATGCATGTAGTCTCCACAGGAATGCCAGGGGTAGAAGGAGTGGTAGCGAAGCATGTACAAGCCCTGAGGAACACCGAGAGAGAGAGAGAGAGAGGTGTGGCTGCTAACGCTGCGTTTCCGCTTCCCTGCTTCTTATTTACCTCGTCTGGGATGGAACACTTGTTGAACTTTATCACCCTGTAGAGATATTCTGCAGACAACAGCACGGAGGTCAGGGTCAGCAGAGGGTACTAAGTAAGCGTTGAAAGACACAGCTAATTTGGCCCTGTGATGGTGGTCGTACCGTCATGGCCCCAGGACATGAAGACTTCCTCCAGCCCACAGTTTGGTGCATACATCCCATATTTAGTGCTTAAAAAGAAATTAAAGAGGTTTACTTTAAATGGACAAAGGTTTGGACAGTATATTATTGGCGTTTCTAACATTCAGATTAAAAGCTTTGTTTTCGGTGTGAAGTGTGAGACGAAGAGACAGACTTGTAGCTGGGATTCTTGTCATCGGGGTTGTCCTGGAAGCTGTTGTTTCTGAACACGATGGAGTTTTGAAACTTGCAGCCAACTGGGAAAGTGTCACCCACTACAGCCCACTGCAGAACACACACACACACATTTGCAAACATCACCGGGACACAAGGCCGTGATGGTCCCAGCCTACCTGTGGCTCGTTCCACAGGGCCATTACTTTCCCAACATCATGAATAAGGCCCACCAACTGGAACCAGTCTGTGCAGAGAACAGGCTTAATTTTGTTAAACCCCGTGTATTTTACAGTTCAGCCTGTCTCCGTGGTTACCTTTGTCAGGGTGTGCTTGGCGGATGCCCTCGGCCGTCTGGAAGGCGTGGAAGGAGTTGGGGAAGTCCACGTCGGGATCTGACTGATCCACCAGCTGGTCTAAAGTCTCGATGGCGTCCATCATCCCCATCTGAGCGTGCGTGCAGCCGTTCCACTCAGCATGCTGCAGAAAGGGTAAGAGACGTGGTTCTCAAAAGATGCATGTCCATGCGTCAAACATTGATATTTTACCGATGGAACATTCAGTGAACAGAAAAAGTTGTGAGAATTTCTTTATTCTTTCTTTGCTCACCTTTTGTTTGACAAAGTCCACTGTCTGGTTGGTGTGCATCAGCTTGTAAGTCTGGAAGACACGATCAAACAGGGCCCCGCTCTGAAACACACAGGACAGAAATGCGTCTGCAGTTCTCTCTTCATCTCTCATTTTTTAATGAAACTCCTTTAAAAAAAAAAAAAGCTCCTAAAAGCTCTGACACAGTGTCTTATCCTCTATATCATTCACCTATATAGCATGTTTTTGCATGTTTTCTTCTCATTTTTTTCTCTCTCTTGGTGCAGCAGCTGTATCAAAACCCTAAAGACCAACACACTTTTTCACTTTCTGAAATTCTAAAATTCGTTTTTTTCGGAGAAAGCAGCATCACACTCATTCAGAATGTTCAAACTCACCTCAAAGTTTCTGTACTCCTCCTTCTTTTTGGCTTCATTCTTCAGATTTGGCCGATACACCAGCGAAGGGTCTGGTCCCTGCGTGTTTACATCAACGACAGTGTATTATTTCAAATTTAGCAAATCATTAGATGCAAAAGTGTGTGTCTGCATGTATGTTTGTGTATGTGTGTGTGTGTGTGTGTGTGTGTGTGTGTGTGAAAGCCAGACTTACCAGGAGGATCTTCATGGCTGATCGATGGCTGTGTCTGCGTTGTTTCTCTTACGGGCCTCTGTGTATATATTTCCTGCTGGTTTTTTTTTGTTTTTTTTAAGCATTAATAGAATACCCTCATCCAATCATACTTTAACCCAAGCTCACCCACGGGGGCACTCGGTGTTGAACCTTGTGTATGTTTTTTCAGAAAGATTTTTCAATGATTACCTGGTTACCTGTTTGTGTAATGACTCTGCAGTTTCTAATTTACAGATTTTTAACCCACAAATATTTATTGAGCTTTAATAAACTTGCTCTGCTGCCCGCTGCTGATGTCACTGCAGCAGCTGGGCTGAGTGATCATTTTCCAGCATCAAAAACTGCTGGTTTATTGTGTTAGAAGAACAAAATGTACAGAAGCTTCCGATCAATTAGGGCAAATGTTGTGTTTGTGGGAACAGAGATAACCACCCCCCCCCCGACTGCTGTCGTCCTTGACACACTGGCCATTACTGACCGAGCCTTGTTAGTTATGTCACTCTGTTTGCCACCATTACACCCCCCCAACACACACACACACACACACACACGGCAGATTTCAGCAGATGTGTAAATTGTTAAGCACCGGGTCTGTTTTTGTGTTGCGCTGGGGTGGAGCAGATGGACACCCAGCGGTGACATCTGATTGGCCGCTTCAGTCATGCTGCCCAGAATTCTCAGCCCTGCTGGCCTGATAAACAACTTAGGACGTCAGTAGTCCTGTTAGATTCAGCTTTTCAGTGGAAGAAGGTAAAAATGGAGGAGTGAATGTGAACCTAAGAGAAAGTTTTAGTGTACCGGGGAAACCGACCTACCACAGAGCTGTGTGATTTAGTTTAATATTTCATTTCATATTTATTTGCACAAAATTTCTCATGTTTCCTCATCAAAGAGGCAAATCTGTTAACATATTTTATTGCATTTACTGTCTATTCAATCTGATCATTCTGAAATGTGTTCAATGTGTTAAAATGACAACAACTTTGATTAATCATTTCCAGTTTTTAAAGGACATCACAACAATATTTAGAAACATTACAGCCTATAGTTCAGGCGTCAAACCAGAAACAGTGTAAAGTTTTAGTACGGTTCCTGCGTTTCTGGTAAGGACAATATAAATACTGGCTAGAGCTGTTAAACTGAGGAAGACCGCCCCCCCATCAGGTCTGCGTTAGATCTTTCTAGTTTGGACAAGTTCAGGATAGTGCAGTATTAGCTGTGTATAATATTAACTATTTTGGTGTAAAGGCGTGCTGCCATGTTTACCCATAGCTGTGAGGACTGTGCGGATTAATGGGGGAGGAGTCCTCCTTCCCGTTCTGTCCAATCAGCTGGTAAAGACGGTGACTGAGGTTCTGGACCTGACAGGTGCCCAGGACACAGGCCACCCTCATCACATGGCCATGGCTCCGGCCAGCACCGCCGTTGGCATGGCGACGACCCCTTGACCTACGCTTCCAGGCTAGCGTGTCCTGTAACACACGGTCACCATGGCCAAGCGGCGGGTCAGGTGATCTCAGCCGGGCTTCACCGCGCAACCAGGTGCTCCAGACGATACGAGCGTCTCCCTTGGCGATGTGGTCGTAGATCACCACAGGGGGGTCAGACACGGCAGGCCTGATCGCGATAAAAGAGGACTTTGGGATTTTCAAGGTCCAGAGTAAACTGAACCTGTGGCACAGAGAAACAGAGACTTCAAATACAAAGATAATTCATACATTTTGAAACCAAATCTATTTATTATCTTGCTCAGCCATAAACCAACCAGAACTTTAGCTTATCATTCTACAGTTTATGCTGATTTGTAAATTATGATCAGATTATTGCTACTAGAATGATTACTGTAGGCAACTAGTGGAAAGCCCAAAAACGGAGTTTTCCTCCAGAAGGACCACATCTGGGGAACCTCTGCAAAAGCCTGTGCACATGAGCATGCACCAATATCGTTTGACCGGTAGGGGGCGCTAGATCGTGTTTGTATTTGGTGGATGGAGGTAAAGAGGCAGGAAAGCTAACGTCGCTGTCTGTGCTGTCAACCTTGCAAAATGATGTTAAAATAATATAAGATCCTTAAAATGTTTCTGTGGGTATTTATTTCCTATTTAAATCCTTAATCTCTGTTAGCAAGAACCAAAAACGCCAGACAAGCCTTGGACTGTCCCTGAGTCATCTTCAGGCAGACCTGCATCACAGTTAAAGAGTGACAAGCTCTGTCTCTCTTCCGTAAATGTCTTTCAATAAGTCGTTAAATATGAATCTCCGACAGTGCCAAAGCAGGCTGCTTCCTGCACCGATCCAGACTAAAGTGGTTCTAACTGATCATGTTCAAAAACAAACACCTGACTCTGTCATTAGGTCTGAGGCCAACGTGGCAAAAAAATAATATTTGCAGTTAATCAACAACAGTCTTTGAGCTGACGCGCTGAAAACCAGACCCAGACCATCAGAACAAGGCGGTTCAAGTGACAAAGCAACAATGTAGATGGCAGGAAAAGGCTCCCACAGCAGCTCTTGAGGGTCTGGAGGGCTTTCCTTTCTCACCTCTTGCTGTTTTTCTGTTTCATTCATGATTTCTGAGGCATTCAAGAGTTCAGCTACTGTGAAAAGAAAGAGCCTGGGTCCATGTGACCGCTCACATATTATGCAATACTCAGCACCAATCGTGGAAAGCAACAACAGACTAGTTCCTGTTCCTAAAAAGTGTAGTTGTTTTGTTTCTGCTTCAGTTTTACCTGTAGTTGAATAAGTGAGCGATCAAACACACTAAAAACCTCCTCTGCAGTGTGAATGAGCTGCTTTGTGTGTCCAACCACAATATTCAAATTTCATGAGGTTAATAACAAATCATATTTGTTTGCTGTGGGAAAACTGGGCCAAAATATTTTATAATCTTTATCCTGTGAGTAATCCTGACTGGTATTCTGATCACTCCTCTGGGTGCCAGGCTTCAAATTAGATTTGCCTTCACACAACCATACCACATGCACCCCACTCAGATCTAATTTTCCCTTGTTTTTATCTCTGTTACATAATCTGATACAAAAGGTCAGGTCTGATCTTTATTAACGGTATAAAGACATTTTAATAATTGCTGTTTTTGGCTATTAAGATGTAAAATATTTACATAAATATTCATGCCATCACCTCTTTATGAGCACTAAAATGCTACTCTAGTGCATTTCCCACAGCAACCTCAACTGGAGAAACAGACTTTTAAATACAAACTTTACTATACTTTAACATTGGGCTGTAATATGTCCCTTTGATAATGTATCAGTTACATTTAAAGTTAAGTTAATCAGCACAATTTAGATCAGATAACAAATTCTTGCAAGATATAATCTCAAAACAAACACATCCCTTTAACATACACTGATGAGTAAGTCAAAAGGGGAAAAAAATGAGAGGAAAATAGGGAATGTATTTTTGTCATGCATCCATATCACATTCATGGGAAAATGCTGCCCTCTAGAGGACAAACCCTGCTGCCTCTTTGTCCGCCAGTGTTTAAAGTGGATGGATCCAGACGTTGTCCTTTGTTTCATAGGCACAAAAGTGACTTTGGTGAGTTACATAGTCTTTAGGTAACAAGTAACTAAAGATAGCTAATTCATTCACCAAAAAGGCAGCGTTAATAAAGATCCAGTGCACAAAAAAAACCACTCATTTATACTTTTGTGCCTTTTCATCCTGCCAGCTGGCAAGCAGCCTGAAGAAAATCTGCTTATTCTTTGGACTGAACTCCTTCTGAACCTGTTGGAGGAGCTCTGAACAAAGATTCATGTGTGAATACAATTATCAGTAGTAGCAACAGTAAAGATATATTCAGTCCTATTGTTACAAAAAGATGACATGTTTATCAGCCAATAGGTCTTTGGATACAAGATGCTGAACGTCTTTGTGTGTGAGTGTGTTCTTGTACAAACATAAAGAGGACCAGAACATGCAGTAGTGATGTGAGGACATTTTGGCTGGTCCTCAGAACCTCACAGGGCTGTTTGAGGGTTAAGAGTTGGCCAAGGTCAAGCGTAGACTTTGGTTTAGTATGTGACTGTGTGTGTGTGTGTGTGTGTGTGTGTATGGTCATGTGTGAGAGAGGGACAAGAGACCGAGAGAGTAGCAGAGTCGTGTAAAGTAGCTTCTCCAACATTCCAGCCAAGTTAGAGCTCAGTATGGGGCTGTTAGAAGAGCACAGCGCAACCATCTTTTTCTGTCAGAGCTAAACGTTTCCTCCCTCTATCTGAATGTACTTTGCTGACATTTGAAACAGATGGTGTCCATCTTTAGTGACGCCACACTGAGCATGCATGAGTTTCCCTGGACAACAACGCAAACACTGACAAGGGTAGATGTTAACTACATCTGAAGCAGGGCCGCTTAAAAAAAGTAGTGTGTATTGTGAATGCTAATGACATTGTGCAAACTGTATTTACATTTACGTGTGAGATTAAGGTGTTAAAAACACAGCAAATCCTTGTTCCAACCTTAAAGACTGTTTTCAGAAGAACGGGGCTAGAAGCCAGAGCACTGCCACTACTAAACTCGACAGATCAGCATGTGACACCTGATCATGAGCAGACGGCCAGCTGTCACAAGATGCTCTCATTTCTACAGTGCACCACAAGGGTTTTATTAGCATTGCACTGTTTTATATCGGCTGACTCATTCTGAAAGAGAAATGACCCATTAATTCAATTCAATTCAGTTATTTATATATATATAGCGCCTTTTACAATAAAATTGTCTCTAGGTGCTTTACAGGGCAGAAGCCCAGAGCCTGAACTCCCAGGCAAGCACAGTGGCAAGGAGAAGCTCCCTTTTAACAGGAAGAAACCTTGAGCAGGACCAGGCTTACTAGGAGGAACCATCCTGAAAGTTGGCTGGGTAAAGGAGGAGAAGGAGAGAGAGACAGGACAGAGAGAATAAGAGCAAGAGAGAGCGAGAGAGAAGCAGATATGCAAACATAGCAAATGTATATACATTCATATATACATAATACAGCATAGGCAGGCTTTTAATTCTATCAATTTCATTAATCTATGCTTTTATACGCTATACTGGCTTATGGCAGAAGCTTCATAAAGACATGCCGCTGGGACAGGGAGGCTGGTCAGGGCGAAGGAAACTCTAAGACCTGACCCAGAACTCTTAGGACCTCAGACTGGGCTGAAGCTCTTGAAGCCAAGACCACGTAGGAGAGGTTTAGGGACGACTCTACGATCCCAGCCAGGGTCTAACGTCTGTGGAGGGACCTGGAAATGTCCCCCTGCCGACCCATCCAACCTGACTTGAATGGTGCTACCACATCGAAACGTCCAAACAAATGAACTTCACAGACGCTGCAGGTGGAATGTTGTCCTATTGGACCCTCGTCCCCGATCCCATTAAATCACCTTCACCTCTGTCTCACCTCCTGCTGCTAAGAGGAATAGCCTCGTTCAGCTCCTGGAACTTTTCCCACATTAATAACTGCCAATACGCAGACCGCTCATAATGTTCACCCGCCCAATTCAGTTTCCTTAATGAGCAACTAAAGCCTGATGGAAATTGTGATTTAATTTATTTAAAGCATATACTAGAAATAACCTAATTACATAAAACCTAACCCAAAAAGCCCACAAAATTGACTGGGTTCCCCAAATTGCGACCTGAGCAGCATACAGTAAAAGTCTGTTAGTGTTACCTGTGTGGTAGACCAAGGTTCTGGTGGGTCAAAGCCAGGGCCTGGACCTCCAGGGGCAGGAGGCTGAGCAGCAGCCACGCCGGCAGTAGTGCGTGCATGGCAGGGAGGATAAAAGGCAGTCCACAGGGGTCCTGAGGCAGATCTCAGAACACCCCAAAAAAAAAAAAAAAAAAAAAGCAGAGTGTGTGAAATCCAATTAAAAGCTCGTATGGAATAAAAAATTGTTCATAAAAAAGTCAGCTGTCCCGTTTTGACAGGTGACCTTGACCTCGTCATCAGCTGCGTCCGTGTCCCCGTCTGGTCTTTAAATGGGATGGGACCTGAGAAACACAGCAAAGTTCACGCAGTGAGCAGCTCGAGCCTCCAGCTCTGAGTTATAAAGCCTCACTGAGAGGAGGAGGAGGAGGACGAGGAGGAGGAGAAGGGGAGGAGGAGGAGGAGGAGGAGGAGGGGAGAGGAAGACTTATTGTTGAAATCCTGAATGAGGTAAATTTAATTTTTTACATCAAATAACTTCAGTTAGAGGTGGTTATTCTGGGTATTTTTTTCTTTTTCTAGTTACGGGATGAAATGACTGCATTTATCATCAGCAGAGAGCGTCAAACTGGGACCAATACAGCTTCTCTCTGCAGTTCATAAAGCTCTGGAAATATTTAGTTTGTTGAACCTAGGGGACATTAGGGAATTTATTTATTTTTACTGATTTACATCATTTCTATGTCCTTTGACTGTTGTAGCCTATTAGAAGTGACCACGTATCTGCTGTTAGAAAAATCAGATTAAAACAAGCCTGAAATTGATACCATGAAAAAAGAATGAAGAACACGTGTCTTTTTAAAGAGCAGAATCTTTTATCTGGAGTTTTATCAGTTAATAAAAGCTTATCCTCTCTGGGTTTCCTGCTTGTTCTTGTCCCAAAAGCTGTGACAGAAGCGTCATGTGACATTTGTAAATATGATTATAAAATCTGACCTTTATCTGACTGACACAGCACAAGGTTCAATCTGGGTGAAAACCACCATGAGAGGCTGCAGCTTCCTGAGTCTCCTGTAAATCTTGTGGATTTATCAGATCAGTTCGTACTGTTCTTTTCCACCTGCTTGGATGTAACAGGAGAAGAAGAAACATGTTACCAACCTGCTGCTGCGATGACGTGTGAGATCTATGATAAAGTTTCAGTTTTGAGGTTGTCAGGGTGAAAACATCAGTATCAAACACGATTTTTTTTAAAATCTAGATGATTATCTTATTTCAACAGATAGGTGTACAGAGGAGGAAAGTGGATTCAGGCCAGAAGACAACAGGGAGGTGTGTCTGGACTCTTTTCTGCTTGTACCTGCTGCTATTCTGTCCTGAAGCTCTGAACCTGATTTAAAGAATCTTCTATACGGCCATGCCTCCAGCCTTAATTAAAGTTCTGAGTTTTATGTGTCTGTGACTCAGCAGTCTGCAGTATTATCTCCTAAGCTCAGGTTCTAACACCCTGAGCCCCGATTCAGGTGCACATGAAGGCATCAGCTGTCTATCACTACAACAGGCTTGTGTGTGTTACTGTCCCTCCATCCTCTCAGTCCGATCGCTGAGGCTCTCCACTGAAGGCTTTAGTTTCATGCCTCCTGCACCACACCTCAGGCCTAATCACAGGGAATATCAGGTGTCCCACCCTTATACATCCTTAAAGGTTTGAAGATAAAAAAATAAGATGGAATCTGTTTGAAGATGCTGTCACTGAAAAATGCTTCTCTCTTCATGTTTCAAGTTATTTTGCTAATAGTCAGATGGACTTGATAATGAAAAACATGATAATTTATACCGTAAAAACATGCTAATTATATTGTGAGGACGTTATAATTATATTGTAAACACATGGTAAGTTTATTGTAAAAATGTGATAAGCTTATTGTAAAAACATAAAAAGTTGATTGTAAAAACGTCAAAAACTTCAGGTAGGTAATTGTTTTATGAGGTGGTGATGAAACAGTGCGCAGGAGAGCGGATAAACGCACGGATAATAAAGAGCGTGTAAGTGTATTTTCACGCAGAGTATATTGGATAGAATGATCTTTTGTTGATTAGATTCAGTGGGACACTTGAAAAACCTTTAAACACCTCAACGTTTTTGTCTGCTTTAAAGTGCATGCTGTTGTGCATGTGTCTGTTTGCAAGTGCCTGCATGTGTCCTGAGCATGCACACATATGATGGGAGGATGTTGCAGGTGTTTTCAGTATTTTCCATGACTAATTATAATTATGTCTGTCTTAACAGATTGATGCCACAGTCAGTGAATTTATGGATGAAGACACTCTAGCTGCCTACATCCCAACATATGGAGATAGGATAGCGGCACGACGCTTCATTATGGAAAACAAAGGTGCAAGTTAAGGTGGAAAAAATCAAATACATTTTCACCATTTTTAAAAAAAAGAACAGATGGGCAGAAAAAAACACCAGAAAAATAGAGCTGGGGTGGATCCATGAAGGCAAACAAGTAAGAAAATGCGAAGGAGGGGGAACAAAAATGCTTGTCCTCCCCAAAGATTCCAAAAAAGCAGACATATTACAGGATGCCAAAGACCTTTCCTTCCCAAATGGAGGAAGTAGGTTTGGAAGATTTGAGGCATGCAGTCATGACATACTAAACTTTCAGGAGGAAGCCATATTAGATGACGATATCAGAGGGGGAACTGCACACGGTGCTAAAAATGGGAGTGTTGAGGTTTTGCCAGATGAGGATGATAAAGACTATGATTAAGAAAAAGCAGATGAGGAAAATTATCTACAACTGGGAGACACATGAGGAGGTTGATTATCTTACACACAGAGTTTTAATTCTGTCAGCAGATTTGAATAAGGGTGATGCAGATGTTTTTTCAGATACTGAGGTGGTGTTTGGCCCTTTCCTTGGAGATCCTACGGACAGTCACCTGGATGACGTGTTCATACATGAACCAGATCTGCAGGTCCATTGGCCCAATTCTGCTCAAAAGCTTTAAAGATCATGGAAGCTGTGGTGTGTAGTGTTCACAGTGGCACTGATTTTTGGTGAGGGTGCAGTCACAGATAGAATGCTCTACAAGAAGCTTCTTCAGTTCATAAGTCAGTCAGATAAAGATCTGCTAACCACTGCCTTAAAAGAAGATCTTGTGAACTACTCGATCTTTTGGAATGCTTGGATGTAACAGTGCTTCTGACACAAACATCCTTCTGAAAGTGGCACACAAGCAGCTGATCCAAAAGCCAAGATACGCAGCAGAAAAGAACGTCATGATCACTGGCCACTTCTTCACTTTAAAAGAAGCATTTGTGAGCCCACATGATGTCTTAAAAATATATCAGGATAAAAAGCCAACAACAAGAAACTTTTTGAAGTTGCTGGATGCTTCTCCTACAACTCAAGCAGAGAACCAGAGCTTTCATTTTCTGCAGCAGTACATCAGAGGTCTGGATGATGCAGGACTCAGGAGTCTGTTAGGGTTTCTCACAGGGTCAGATGTTATCTGTGTTAACAAGGTCGAGGTCCGGTTCACATCCACAGTTGGACTGGCCGATGACCAGTAGCACATACCTGTGGGCCGGTCCTGGAGCTGCCATGGACATACCCCTGAACTACGCACTGAAATGGACAGTAGACTGGCTAATGAGAGCTCCTTCAACTTTAGGTTAGTTTAGGTCAGTTCATCTTGTAGAGCACTCATTGTTTTGTTTTTTTGTTGTTGTTTTTTTGTAATTTTTGAGCTGTACAGAGTTGTTTTGTAGTTTTAATCAAGGTGTGCTAGTCCGTGTTTTTCGGACTATAAGTCCCCCCGGAGTCGAATCAGTCAAAAAATGCGTCACGAATAAGAAAAATAAATTGCACTGGACTATAAGTGGCATTCTGTGGTGGAAATTTCTTATTACAAAATCCTGGAGCAACAACAGGCATTTTATTTGACAATAAAGAGCAACAGGCTCGCGCGCTGCGGCCACATACTTTCCGTGTTGGTCCTTGTTTGGAAACTGGCAGCTCAGTCGGTCACGCCTCCTGACGGAGAGAATCGCACCGTGTGGACAGCTGGACAACTCACTATCTTTCTCATTAACCATCTAACAACATGAACTAGGAGCTATTCTGGCTCAGACCGGAACCACTAAACACGTCTAGCTGACAACTGCACATTTTGATCTCCACCAAGCTCAAACTGGCCTGGACCAACCAGAGCAAACCAGAGGCAGCCAGACTAAACAGACACCACAACCCTCATGAAAAGCCTCTTACCTGAGTCGGTGTCGAGGGGCCGCTGGATCCCTCCTCCAGGCAGGCAGGTCTTCTTGAACCGCACTTAGTCTGACCCTTCACCAAGGACCAGGTTGTCACGGGAGACCCCACCAGGGGTAAACTTGCCCAGACACCATGGCTCCTAGGATCACGAGGGCAAACAAACCCCTCCACCACGATAAGGTGGCGGTTCATGGAGGGGAGATGAGAAACAATCCCTGAAGAACAACAACTCACATTAGAAGAGTTTCAGACACGTCAACAACAAATTCATCTCATTCTGTCATTACAGCGACCCCATGTGGACAGACCACCGAACTGCAGCAGTTGTGGTTGACATACATGTTCCTCCACGTCCTCCTGACTTCATCCCAGTAAACACCCAGTCAGGGTTTGGCAGGTTCTCATATTAGTGTGGAACAATGAGGTAATCAAACTGAAGGACCTTCACAACATCCTGAACAAAAGTGTGTGTGTGTGTGTGTGTGTGTGTGTGTGTGTGTGTGTGTGTGGGGGGGGGGGGGNNNNATTAAATTAGGTTAAACTTTCCGTTTTTGGTCAATGGTAGAAGTGTCTGCATGGACGAGGCCTACCACACCAGAGCAGTCAGTGTCTTCCCTCACATCCAGGTGGGAACGCTTGTCATAATTGCTGCTGAAAGTGAAGAAATAACACAAAAAAAAACACTGACTTGGCCTGAAACATCATGTTATGCATTTCCAAATATCCTATCTTTTTTGTGGTGGTTTTTAACAATAAATAAAATTAACTCTTCGATGAAATACGAAGCAGATAAACTAATAGCTTCACGCTGAACAATTGCATCTCTTTATATGAAAGATTTAAGAGCATTTTAAATCCAAAATTGCCAAGAAAATACTGTAAATTGAGTCTACCCAGTACGATGACACATACTGTTTAACTTCGTCTAAGCATGTTTAAATAAGCCATCGTAATTGGGTTTAAGTGGTCAAAATATGCTAGCAGAAAACGTAACATTCACATCATGGAAATTAAAACATGGCAGAAAGTGCTTAAAATGTTCAGATAAATCCTGCACAGGTGTGCAGTAATGATGCAAACCAACATATCTCGTGGCACATGGCGTCCCTTGTTGGCGTCTGAGCTCGCGGTCCGCCGTTAGCTATAATGGCGGACCGCTACCTCGTGCGTGTTAGCGTTAGCGCTTAGCATGCTCAAAATGCTTGCTCACCGATTTCTTTATTTCTTCGTGAGGGAGACGTGGGCTCTAATCTGCAGCTAAACTCGCACAGGTCCAGGCTCCACCGGGGTCTCCTCGGTCAGGTTCGAAGCCGTTTAAACAACTTTCCTGGTGTTTTCTTCAGGCTCAGCTTCGTCCTCCACTCAGAAGCCGCCGCTCGCGAACTCTGAACTCTGCAACCAGGTGACCACACCTGCTGCCTCCCGATTGGCTGAGAGCTCGTCAACGATCCGCCTCCTTCAAAATAATATTTCAATCATTTATTTTATCGCATTTTAGTTGATTTTACCACAAATGCCAATTTTTAATATTAAATAATGTATATTTCTCTCTCTCTCTCTCTCTCTCTCTCTCT
>BJFM01002102.1:57597-96361 GCA_016586285.1 Arothron firmamentum | reverse complement strand
ACACACACACACACACACACACACACACACACACACACACACACACACACACACACACGAGCAGGGCAGAGTGTGTGGAGAAGAAAGATTCTCTAACTCTTTGCTTTCTGGAGGTAGAGGGTCTTCAGGTGTCTTTTCCACCTACAGGGGTGACTGAAATCATACCCCTGAAGTGAAAGATGAAGACAACCCTGAAAATGAGAAGTTGCCTGGCCCTCACTGAGCTCTTTTCCATCTGTGATTGGTGTAACAGGCGAGTTGGTGTTGATTCTGGGGGTGTGGTGTGTGTGTGTGTGTGTGTGTGTGTGTGTGTGTGTGCAGCCACATGTGCAGGAGACAAACATACGGTCAGGAACAAGGAAGCAACATAATCCACAAGCTGTTATCTGCCCTGAAGGTAAACATGCTTCCAAAGGCTCAGCTGGGCTGTGCACGTGTGCTCCTGCAGGATGGAAACAGAAGATGAAGGTCTGTCACACCCCAGCACAATATAACATGGCACTAATCCTAAAAAGCCCTGAGAGTTTTTAATATTCAACAAATGTACAGTTCTCTGAAAAAAACTATGAAAAGATGTAAACCAGAATTTCCTGTTTATCTCTGCATCCTATTCCAGGGACATCACACATGTAAACTCCAGCCCGATGACGTACTGGTGATGGTGTTGGTGACCATAAAACTGGCCTCAGTGTGTGTGTGTGTGTGTGTGGATGGTGTGAGACAGTGGCCTGGTGTATTATGGAACAGGTCCCAGGACAGTGATTAGCAATAAGCAGTTTAAGATGGATGTTAGTGTGGCTATGCCCTCATCATCTATTTTCACATTAATTGCTACAACCTCCAACTTTTATCTCCGTCTGGAGGACTGAGCCTGGTGATTCAGAGAATGAGCTAGAAACCACTTGATTTATTAGGGCTTTCCTCTGTTTAGGTTCTCTACAAGAGCTGTTAAATGCCATAATTTTAATCTCTACTGAATTTACGCTGAGTTCTGACACTTAGAGATTATTATTTAAAAGAAAATGTACCAAATGAATTAACTTTCACTGATGTTTATATCAAGTTTGATGTTTTGTTGCACATAAGACCTGCAGTTTTATATGAGATCGGACGGTGAGCAGCGTCAACTCACAGCAAAAAGGTCCCAGGTTCGAAACCCCTGGGTGCCAGGGACTCTCCCGTTTGCACGTTCTCCCTGCAGGTTCTCTCCGGGTACCCGGACTCCCTCCCACAGTCCACAGACATGCAGTTGTGGGGGAGGTGAATTGAAGGTGACGGTAACCTGACCTTAGCTGTGAAAGTGAGCATCAAAGGATTATCCAGCTCAGTCTTCCCGCGTCCTCCGCGCCGGGCCAGGCCATGAACGTGCACGCTGAGATTTAGCACAGACTTCTGGGTTAGCTGTGGACTATTTCCTTTTTCCTCAGGGTTCCTTCTTTTTAACCTTAGGTTTGAACTCTGTTATCGTGCTGCTGCATTTAGTCAAATTTTAACCGGTGGGGGGGAGAGATGGTCTTTTCCTGGTTAAAATAAAGTCTCTGCTTGAACAGATGCATCACTCCATCACTGAATCTCAGTCTGATCACTCTTCTTGAACAGATTTATTAGGTTCATAGCTGAATGTACAAGCTAAATACACAACAGATGACAGACACATTACTCTCTAATAATTAAAAAAAAACACACCAGCATCAGTCCAACTTACAAAAAAAGGCATTAAACATGGCTGTTTTTTTTTCTCCCAAACTGCTTTCCTCAAACACATGGAGAAACACATGAAATGACCCCAAAGTGACTAGAATTATTATCATTAAACACTGAAAAAGGTTTCAGTTTACTAGTTGCAATCGTTCGTTAGACAGAATCACGCGTCACACCTACAGCCGCTGCCCAACTAAACTGGAGGTGAAGGACACACACACACACACACACACACACACAGACACACCTGAACATTGCTCACGTTGGTTCTAAGATGAAATGGAAATATTTGACCCTGTCCTCTGATCCCGGATTAGGCCGGCGCTCGAAGCGAGACGGTGGCGATCTGAAGCGAATCGTCAGTGGGTGAAATGTGGCGCCCCCTCCTGCTGCCGCTGATGATGCCGGAGAAAAACGCGCGGCTGCTTTAGATAAACGCTAGAAAAATAAGAGGCTACTTCACAGATATTACCACCCAGTTGTCCACCGGTGGGAAGACGCACTTTGGCAAAGAGCGTTGAAGATGTGAAGGGTTTGACAGCGTCGACGCGATCTTCTCGTTCAAGTCGAAAACGCTGCGAGTGGGAAAGTGCGGCGGTGACATCTGACCCCGCTCGATGCGAAACCCAAAGTGCTTCTCGAAAGTGCTTTCAAATAAATACAAAAATCTTTTTTTTTTTTTTACAGAATATGCATTTAACATCAGCTCCTGCCCTGAGAGAGAGCAACGTGGAGAAAGATAAGGTAAAGCATGTCCACAGAGAAGCTCCTTCTGGCTGCAGCCACAGCTCAGGACTCATGCCGGCAGCTCCTACCCTGACTAGCCTGTTGTGAATACTTTGCTCAAGTACTAGAATGCATAGAAGCCATTTTCTAACTTCCCACAACTATACCCACGATTATCTGCTTCTCTCTTCCATGGTTTTTCTGAATCAGACCAGTCCAGAACCAGTAGTTTCTAAATATCCAAGAGGGAAAAAGGGCCAAACTGATGATTTAGCAGTAGACAGAGTAGACATTACCTGACCGCCTACTCGTGTGGATTACTCCATTACAAACCTGTCTGGATATCTCAACTGATTCATGCATCTGTAAAAGCTCAGTTTAACAACAGACGGATATTAAACACAGTAGTGTTCATGGTTGAACTGTAAAGGTGCCTTCCCGGCACTTCCTTTAGTCCTCTGGTTGATCATGGACACCATTCCATAGATTATTCTCTGTGCTCTGGAATACTGGGTTAGACAAGATCTGGAGACTGTGTGTTAAAAGTGGGTTCAATTTGCTACTTTTGTCCGGAAAAAAAATGTGTGTTCCTGTTAAAAAAAAAGATACCCCAACTAAGAAGCAGGCTAAACTAACCCTGAATTATCCTTAAATGTTCCGAAGGCTGTGCTGCAGACTGCTCACACACGTCCACACAGAAGAACAGGACCCAATGCTGTGGTGTGAACTGAAACGCAGACATTGTTATTGCCTCATTTTAACAGTACAACACAAGGACATGTTACACACCGCCACCTGCAGAACGACTGCCGCTCCATACACGGGATTTATTCCAAAAATAGATATAACGTTTGTATATACTGTATACATTTATATTACGCTGACGTGTTACCAAGAATAGCCACAATCTAATACAGGCTCAAATTTCACAATATTACATTTAAACAGCTCTGAGGGTGAGATGTGCACATCACTGTGTCTTCTGGGCTTGTATTTTTTTATTTTTTTTATTTTTAAATCTTGCACGTATAGATTCGGTTGTGTATGCATGTGTGTGTGATACACAAGTGTGCTTCTTTTTCCTTCCTTTGACCTGAGAATGAACTCTGCATCACAGCTCAAACACACATACACACACACACACACACACACACACACACACACACACGGATACAACAGCATCCCTAAACCAGTCTGTAACAGGTTTGACCTTGTTGCTCCAAAAATGAAATAAATAAATTAAAAATGGCTGTGTGTTCCACAGCGGTGAAGTAAAGGAGCCCAGCTTAGTTTGGCAAATATTTTAGGTAGTTATGCAGGAGGAAAATAATCATTAGGTCTGATAAAAACATCCTATAGACCATAGCCAAAAAAATTGGAATTTCAAGAATCGGATTTTGTGGCTAATTTTAGACCTGACCTGGTGCTAAATGAAATACAGGATTTATTTATTTTTCTTCTAATTAGTCAGTCGTCAAATGTGGCACATTGTGATCGACAGTCTCACTTCAACAGATTTGAGAAAAAGAAAAACAATCTGTAGTTTTTAGTTTGTCAGGGTTTGGCATGAAAAAAAAAAAATCTTTACACACATGTTCCGTTTTGTAGCATTTCCACAGTAACTGTAAGGTGCAGGAGGGATCTATATTATCCATATGGATTTTGTGTTATCCAGCGTACCTACTGTTGTAGTATGTTTCGTCAAGAGCTTCCGGATCTTCAGACAGCAAAAAAGTGCATCGGAGGGCTGCTAACTGCAAGCAGATGTGGCTTGGCTCTACGCTGAATGGGCAGGTATGAAGCAGTTGTGTGTGTTTGTGTGCCTGTTTGCACAATTAGCCATTAGGTCCAGTAGAGTTTGGCTCCATGTCTCTAGAGGGGGAGAAAAAAAAAAAAAAAAAAAAAAGGAAACTTTTGACAATATCAGGGAAGAGGAAGCTTGAGTGTTTGGTCAGTGTTAACAGCAATATTAATCAATTCTACCTAATTGAATTTCATACAAAAAGAACTGCGCACTCACACAGCCTTACTGTGTTACAGCAGTAGACTGGCTTTGTGGACTGGCTGGCGCAGAACTGGGATCCTCTCCGCGCTTCTTCTCCTCTTCGTTTTCTTTCTCTTTTCCTTTCCCTTTGTCTTTGATGGCGAGGCCCTCAAGTGGTACCTTGTCCGCTTCACTGCAAAACACAAATGCAGCTGTGACAATCTCTAAGGACGGGCTGAGGTCGTCATCTGAGCCCGTGCTACATGTGCTTATTCCTGCTACTGGCTAAATTTACGTCAGGGTTTTTTCTTCATCTGTGCTCTGCTCACCACAGCTTCAGTGCATCCAGCAACCTCATGCATCAACTCTTCTATTACTGCAAATATAGAGCCTGTGACTGCCCACAGTGGGCTGGCCATAGAAAATCTACTTAAGTTACATGTTCCGAGGAATACATTTTCCAAGAAAGCCTCCAACCCACGTGCTAATGTGCATTGTGTTAGTAGCTTGTATTTTTGTTAGAACTTTAGCATGCTATCAGAAATACTGTTAGTAGTGTGAGTACTTCTGAGAGGATAAATCTATTTAAGTACTAGGATTACCTAGTTAGTATAACCAAATTGAGTTGTAGCATAAAGTCTGAGAATTTGCTGTGGTTGTCAAATTTAAAAAACTGAATCCTGACCGGACTCATGCAAGGGGTGTTGCTGCTCTAAAGACAAGTGTGTTGACCCCCAAACCTGAAATACTGCATGAAAAAATATCACACTGCATCCTGTTAAAAGCAACAAGCAATCAAAACAAATACAGTAGCTTCTGCTAAGGTTTTCTATGAAATACTTCATAAAACTGCATGAAAACATTCCACACAAGAGCAGATGACCTCGAGCAAAACATACCGTCTGAATGCTGGTTTGAATACTCTGCGTGTGTGAAGGTGAAAGGAGGGAACAGACAGAATGATGGAAATAGCAGAAGAAAAACAGAGAAGGTGGAAGTGGAATTGTATGAGGAAAAGTTTGGAGGGGAAAGGGAAAATGACTCTTTAAGAATACAAAGAAAGGACAGAGCTACAACGGGGACACGGAGCGCACGGGGGGGCTGTTGAACAGGAGCGTGTGTACCTGCTAAAAAATGCCCGCTCGTTTTTGGCATCTACAGTGAGTCGAAGGGTCTCCTTGCCAGCTCCTGTGGTCACGGTTTCCATGGTGACTGTCTGACTGGCGGCGGACTCTTTCTTGCCTTCTTCCTCGTCGCTGTCTGAGCTGTTGGAGGAAGAGCTGTCGGACGCCACCAAGGGAGCCTTTCTTGCCACACAGACACTCCACACACACGCTAGGGAGAAATCAGAGGAAAAGTCATCCACATTACATGTTATGCTAAATATATTTAGCCGTGACTTACATAAAAACAATGAAAATTTGGATGGAGTTATAACTTTAAAAGCCTTATTTTGACACACTCTTTGTCATCCAGGATTTCGTGTTATTATTCAAATAAACCTGCAACAACTTACGGTTTTGGTTTGGTTTGGTACCATCTGAGCTGCTCAGCTCCGAGTCCACAGGAGAGCTGCATCTGGGGCCTGTTTCAGAGCTGGGGACGTGGATAAAGGGGCACACATAAAAACCCTGCACAACAAACTTCAGAAACAAACCAGTCCCAAGATTACTGTTTTGAATAGTTGATTTAAAATAAAACCTAAAACCTTTTGCACATAGTTTACTTGAAGGTCTGGGGTGTTTTAGGTTTTTACCAACAGAAAGGCTGGAAGTCTGTGAATTTTGCCCATCCTTTCTCTCCTGCCTCTGTGGTACTTGGTTGAGCATCTGGGATGTCCCAGGCTGAAAAGCCCGCTCCTGCTGCTGGAGCCTTTGAGTTCACCTCCCCAAAGTCGGCTACCCAGCCAGAGCCTGGCAAATCAAACACGTCACATCAGCAAATATGCTTTCATTTCAACAAATAGGAAACAAACCTTTCTTCAGAAAAGCATCATTCTGGCTCACACTTTGTTCCGTCCGTCTGGCCTGCGCTTAAGAAAGGATCCAGGTCAGCTTTGGGATCTTCCCCCTCATCCGAATCAGAGTCTGCTGCTCTGTCAGAGCCCTCAGTGCCAGAAGCTGCTGGCTGATCATATATATTACTCGTTGCTTGGCTGTGGGATGTTCGTGATCCACCAAACCTTTAATAAAATTAGATACTTTTATTTTACAAGCAAATGTAGCTGACTCAGAAAAAAAAAACCAACCAACTGTATCCTGTTTTATTCTACATCAAATAAAGTCCTGAAACAAAATACAGCGATCAAGGGTATTTGATGGGGTGGGTCTGACCTCTGACGGGACTTTGTTTGTGTTGCAAAACTGATCTCTTTCTCCTCCCAAATGTCTTCCTCCTCCTCCTCCTCATCATCAAAGGGTTGGATCCTCTCCTTGGAACAGGCCTCAAACACAGCTGTATTAGCCTGTAAAGACACAAATCTGTCATTTCATTCAGTGATCATCAACTCTGCTGCATAAAACATGCAAATAAATGAACATTTGACTTTTAGTGTTTCACTATTAAGCTAATAAAACTGAATTTAATGAGGATAAGACATGCATGTGCACTCTATACAGTTCAAGTTAAAAATGTGTTAGAACTCAAATAGGCAGAATGAGTATCATAAAAACTCAACAGTGTAACACAATTGCAGCCCAAACAACTGCAAAAGTCCAATATATTCACACAACAAATGAGTGAAAAAACTCACGCTGTCCTGGCCCGCATCGATGTTGATATTGATCTCTGCTATTCTGTCGAATGTTGCCCTGCAAAAACTATATTGCTCACTCCACAGAACCACAACAAAACAGTTATTGTGATAAAGTGGGTAGTGCAATTTAATTTACCCGATGCTGTCGTCATGATCTGTGAACTCTTCGTCATTAAATCCAAACTGATCCACAAAGTTAGCAGTCATCTGCTGGATCTGGTAGTCTGAAAATGTCTGGAAAATCCATCGAAGGATGATTTTTCTATTTCAATCTCTTCTATTTATGTCAATCATTTAGCATATCTACTGTACCTGTTGTAGTGTCAGTTCTTTAGGGAACGGACTCTCCATATCGTCGTCTGAGGAAGGCCGTGGGTGCCCAGTCCCAATCTGGACAAGAATAATAAAAGAAAACCAAAATATCACACTGGAAAACTTTCAAACTGCAAAAACAGTTTTTATACAAAACAAACTGTGCGTAATAACCAGGTCTATAGTATTCTTCCTGTTGGCCTCTGAGAGGGTCTGGTCCACAAAGGTTTCCCAGCGCCCCCTGCAGTCCCCTGGCAGCTCTACACCCACAACCACAAAAACAGCAGCATTAGGAAGGCAGAAAGCTAGATTTTGTTCATACCATACTGGGAAATGGTGGAATTACATTACTTTATTAACAGTGGTAGACATTTTTACACACAAACCTGATAGAAGACTGCTAATCTGTGCGTGAACTGGACCCTTCTCCAAGTTGTGGACGACTGTGTTGGCAATCCTGGTCAGATGCCCCATGTATCCTCTTCTCATGCCTCCGGCTGACCTGTACACAGAAGTCAAACACTCAGGGAAGCTTGTATTCTGCAACTTCTCATAAAAAAAAAATATACAGAATTATTTAGGAGATTAGGTTACTGTATTTTGTCATTCTCCTCCCAAGCATCTAGAATCCTTGGAACAAGGTGGCACTGCTGAAACAACTGAAAGAAAAAGTTGTCATTAAGCAAATAATGTCGAATAAATCTTTTCATTTTAATCACTAGTGAGAAGAGACACGCACATGAGTCACCATTAGATTGTACGCAGAGTTCTCACTGCCGACCAGAGGTTGGGAGGGAGTTTCACTCAGACTCTGGTCTTGTGAGGCATCGAGATGAGGCCTTTCCTGAGACCCCAAACCAGGCTGAAGTCTCATTTCATGGGCACAGGGCCGAACAATGGCAGCAACACAAAGCTCTACTTGGAGGTGTAGGAAGTTGTTCCACGTATATTTGAAAAACAAATCCTGGAAGAAAAAAAACAACAACACTGAGCTTCAACACTGAGTTCTCAGTGTTGAACTACGGAAACAGTCGTCTCACCAGTAGCAGATCCATCGTATTGAGCCGACACAGTTCCTGCGCTATGACGGCATGGCTAGAAGAACTGGTATACAGCAGGGAGGCCACCAGTCTAGCTACGTGCAGGCGTGTGTTCCCAAAAGGTTCCTCCAGCACACCCAGTGTAGTCAGCATGGGATTTCTCTAAAAATACACCCAAGGTAAAGAGAGATCAGAAAAACAACCTCGTCATCAAAAACAGCCACTCCCCTATAGCAACAACTGCACAGCAAACACAAAAGATGTTTACATTGTTTTCTTGGTATCAGCATTTTTGCCTGTGGCATGCTTTTCGCCTTCCAGGATCAACTGGAAGAACTACAAAGCTGTGAATGGGATCTCAATTGGGAGCCATCTTTGTTTATTTCATATACCTTGGGAGGCTGCAAAAGTAACTGGTGGAAGTGTATCAGGTGGGGTTGAATAGCCAGCAAAATGCTGCTGTTTACAGTGTAGCTTCTCTCGAAACCCTGAGCATCCATTACACCATCCACCCTAAGGTAAACGAAAGACAAAGGACAGTTTAGATGTGAACATATAAAAGAGTATCATTTAGAGAACAGGATCAATAAATAATCTGTACAGTTCAGTGCAATACACACTGATCTGGCTTGTATTTCCACTGTAGGGTGTGTAGGGTGGATGGCGATAGCTGTGATGGCTATGCAAGCAGTGTGATTTCATTGCGTAATTAGCTAATAATAGCATGGCAATAAACTCAATGACAGCAAAGATTGTGACACAAAAACACGCTGATGCATGCAGAGTAGTAGCACTGTTTCGATGCAGCAAAACAACCAAAACTGCTGTTCCGGTAGGTTTAGTTGGCACCCCTCACTAATGGAAACAAGGATAAAGGTGTCTGCTTAGTAGAAAAACACTATTAACTATCGACAAAATTTACAGGTGGATTTGAAAGCAATCACTCACACTGGCCGTCTTATTTCCAGTAAGGTAAGAAGAACCTGGATCCCGCTGACTATACAGCTGTCAGTACCCTCTGTTGAAAACATATTCTGCAACAACTGTTCCACAGACTCCTGCCTGTGGGATAATAAATGAACGGTTACAACATGGAGCAGAAAGTGGGCAAAAGCACGCTCGTAACCACCAGCTTTGACTTACGACTCCAGCACAGCCAGCAGGGGGTCCGGCTGGGAAAGCTCTTGGAGCTGATTGGCCTGGTCTCTGCTGAGACGAATGATGTCACACAGAGTCTGAGAAGCGTTGGACTGCCTCTGTCATGGAAAAGCACACACGAAAAGCTCAGTCATGGGAAATGTGAGTACCGTTGGCGGCGTCTATCTGGGTTTCTCATCAGTAAGAAAAGGCTGAAATGACCTCTTACCTCTTCATCCCTCTCAGGGTGAATGAGCTCTATGAGTCTCTGTGCAAGCTTCTCCTCGTTCAGCCACTGTAGAGGAACAGCATCTGATTATAACAGCAAAGGCTTACTGTGTGTTAGGTTTCAAATGAATATGGGTCCACGTGTCTCGTACTGTCAGGGTCTCAAGTCGGAGAGGGGGTGGCTCCACGCAGCTGATAAGTCTTAACAGCACATCCATCATGGCGGATGTATCGATATGTTTCAGGACTAAGGAGAGAAAGCCCTCTTTCCGCCGCAGGAAAGTGAGTACCTGAATGCACCAGAGTGAGGGGAACGCAACACAAACCTTGAGAAGCAGCATCCAATTTCTATCAATGTCTCGTAAAGATGGTACATCAATGTGAGCTGTGGTTTGTTTCTAGGCTAACAGAATCCAGAAAATAAATTCAATTCCAGGAAAACAGGGTAGTTCGAAGAGGAAAATTCACTGCAATCCTAAAGACTACTGAATCCAATTGCAGAAATGCTCCCTCTGACTTGGCCGTGTACCTAAAAGTGTTACCTGCTCTGTCTTCCTTGTGATGAGGTTTCCAATGGTTTTGCTGAAAAAGGACGCCAGTAGGGGGTTGAGAGGGGAAGGCTGTTCCAAGAAGGCATACAGACTTTCCAACAGAGACTCCTCGTTGCCCAGCTTTTCATTGATCTCTCCCACATCGCATGTCAGCAACTCACATGCTATATTTGAATACCTGGAATGAATAAAGAGAAAGTGTTGCAGCTTTTCTGATCACTTTTTGTATGCATTAAAAATCGTTTTACAGCCATTTATCACAATGACACAGGTTGGGGAAATGATGTAGCAGAGCACCAGTTGGGACCAGCATGTACACCTGCAAATTTAGCAGAACCACCTACTTAAAACGCTTGACTTCTTCTACACCAGTAGGAGGCTCTGTAGTGATCAGGCGGACCAGCTCCTGCATACACTCGTCCTGGCTCAGAAACTGGAGGAGTCTGACCATCCACATAAGAGAGAGAGAGAAAGAGAGAGAGAGAGAGAGAGAGAGAGAGACACACACAAAACACAGGTTAGCTTCAGGAGAAATGACTGATAGCCTACATCTAAATAAAATGGATGCATATCCATCAAACAGACCTCCTGTTCTGCGCCTTGCACTCCTGCAGCACATCCTCCTCATCCATGAGCTCGGTGAGAGTTACATCTTCTTTGTCCAGCAAAGCCTCCAGGTGGGAGGACGTGTGTAAGTCAAACTTCCAAAACATGGTGGATGGCACTTAAGCTTAGCTGTTCATCAACAGAAGAATAGAGTGGTGAACTAAAGACATATTTTGACTCTATTTGGTCTAGTTTTTAATTATGGCAGTGAAGTCTTACAAGCTCTTAGGTCTGACAAGGATTAGTGTGCACACTCAGAGCTTGTAACCAGCCATTGTTTCAGCTGTATGGCTTGGACATCAGTTAGCATCAGCACATTTAGAGGCACAAATCCATTCCCTCACATGGATGCGACGCAAGCCCTGGATGGGATGAGCTTCATCCTGGGAAAGACAGACAAAAATAAAGAATCACTGCACATCTTCCTTCCAGAAGGAGAATGTGTGCTGTACAGGGCAAAGACCAGGAAGCAAAGCATCCACAATTGAGTTTGTGTTGCACATCAATGTATTGATATTAATCAGCTTGCTTTGGGTCACAATACAGAATGATGCGCATAGTGGTTAGACACATGATGTTTACAGCTACTGAATACAAATGTTTGAGATCTTTTCTGTGTGGGAGATGATTTACAAATAAGATCTTAAATTTAGGCCAAATTACAGAAGCCCACATATGGTGATTGAAGGACTGATTGATTGCACAAGTTGCAAATGCAGTCTCACACTAGAACACATGATAAACAGTGTAAAATAGAGCTCGTACGGCTAACCGATCTGTAAAGTCACAAATGCTAAAGCTTTCTTACAGCAAAGATACAGCAGCAGCTAAACAAACAGGTGTTTCACAGCTTTGACCATCAACTTAAAGAAATCCTAATATTTTCCTCATTGTTACACCGGAACTCGGAACTCACCTCCCGAACGCTGCATCAGGAGAGAGGCAGGTTTATGTGGACGTGCAATCCTCTAATAATAGAGTTTAAATACACTAGATTAACTATGCTAATTAGCTAGCTTATCCACACGGTAACCGGTAACTCCGGGGTAACTCATGTGGAAGCAGCCCGTGGGTGTTATCAGAGCCTCGGTCCCTGTCAGACACCCTTCCAAGAGAAGCCAGACTCGTCCGGAAGCGATATCTGAAAGACGCCTGTGATGTTCGCGGAGTTTTAATGAAGTAGCGGCCGCTAACGACGTTAAAGACACATCGATCGCTAGCGCTGGCCGATTATGTCCTCCTGATTCTGGCGTTGCCTCCGAACACACATCCAGGCAGCTCAAACACCAGGTTAGCGGCAGGTCACAGCTCTTTTATTCATCGGAAGGGGACATTTTTACCTCTCGTCCATCCCTTCACCAGTCGTCATCTGCAAACTAGATGTCAAGTCGCCGACGGTGGCTGACGGGTTACCTGCGGGCCCACAGATGGTCATTCATGGCTGCGCCGTTAGCTCGGAGATACTCCCCCTCTCCCACGGTTGTGGTGTCATGTACACCGCTGTTACACGCACTGTGGTCGGCCAGTACAGCGGTCTGGTCTACGTCCCAATCTTAAGCAGACGGGCAACAATTTTATGTCAGATTTGAAAATCAAAATGGCGGATAACTAAAACGCAATCGAAAGTTGAGCCGTCCAACTGTGCAAAAGCAGATTTATTTTACTCTAACAAAACTGCTGTAATGGAACCGGATCATATAAGCGACCATAAGAAATGTTCGATTCACATCAGCCTGCCTTTAATTTATTCAAAACGTTACACGCACACAAAAAATTTAACCAAGTTCGTTTAGAAAATTGTATTGTTTTGAAGGCGATAGATTAGGGACTGTCATCTATTTACTTTTAGGTAAAATCGGGGACCGCCTGAATTTTTTATTATTTATTTGTTTATTTATTTATTTTTTTTACAACAGAAATAATCGTGACATATAATCATATTGAGAAAATCAGAAAGGCAAATGTGTTAGTCAATTAAGCCCCAGGTAAATAAAAGCTCCGCTGCCAGTGGGCAACTTGATCGAGATCCACCCTGAAGTGGATGGACAGAATAGCCACTGTCAAGGTGAAGGACAAGACCCATGTCCCCCGACTCATCCAGCTGCCCCAGATCAGTGACGCAGAGGAAAAACACCTAATGATGGACTTTTTCTGTCCTCCAGCCAGGCATTGGGCTGCGGCTGCGTGAGAAAGCTCCACAGGTTACGGCCCAACAGCACCACCTACTGGTGTAAACAGAACTGCAACGAAATCCCTGCTTGAACAGGTCAGGACACGCCTGGCCCCACGCAGAAATCAGATCAAACAGCAGTGGGACGATCTGAGGATCTGAGGAACTTTGACCCTTGGTCTGCCAAGCCTCCAAGACTTTGATCATAAAGCAACTTATTATACTACGTAACCTTGCATTACTACTGCCTTCCACTATATACTACACTGCTGGTACTGATTAAGCTCAACCTTAAGTTTTTAAACAACCTCCATAAAAGGAAGACAACTCGGATCTCTCCCTCCCTCTCTCCAAGTGCATTGATGTTCTCATCGGAATCATAGTCCGTAACCTGCCGCCTCAATCAGCAATCCTTTCACTGAAACTTATCCACTGTCCCTTTTTAAAGCATGACCTTAGGTTATGATTCCATTAAAAAAACAAAACAAAACAAAAAACTTCTGATTTGCATTATTTCTGCATGGTAACTCGTTCTCCATGTGTAGGGAGAAGAACATATAAGACATTATTAGTAATACATACAATATAATTCCAGGAACTCAATATATTTGGCTTTTTATTAAGCCCTGAGTATGAATTCTGAAATGACCTTTCCAATTGCGAGAATTAAATGCAATCTCATGTTTACAACTTATTTTACAATTGATTCATTTAGTGTAAAGATAACCGTTTTATTCACCTTGTTACAACTACACTGTTGTAAATTGAGTGAATGTTTTTGTCATGTGTTTGTGAGTGGGTGTTGGTGTGTTGTAGGATCTGGTAACCCTGGACAGCAGCAGTCGGAAGAATCCTGCCTCAGCGTCTGCTCTTTCCGTCAGCTGAACCTCCGCAGAAGGTCTCACCGTGTAGCCGGTTAGCATCATGGCTAATGTTGTGGATACTAAGCTATACGACATCCTAGGAGTTTCACCTTCTGCCTCTGAAAATGAACTTAAAAAGGTAGGCGCCGTCCAGAACAGAAGGGAAGAGTGTGACAATCAGGACGGACCAGAATGCAGCATTAAATGTGGCCTGAAAACAAGCTAACATAATTAACGTGCGCTAGGTTGCTAGCCAGAGGCTTGCCAGCTTGTTAGCCAAGCTAATAAGTTAGGACAATTACATGAAGTAACTTTCAGTCTGTGTTACAAGAAAAGTAATGAAATTACATTTAATGGGTGTGAACAAATATTTTATTTTCTCATTTTACCTTCAACATAAAATAAAGCCCTAAAACCAATAAATAGGACAAGATTTTGTACTAAACCCCAAACTAGCTACATTCCAGCAAATAGCCTGCGCCCTGTCGGTCAGTAACAACCCAAGTAGCGTTACCTAAACATTGCCCTTGATAAAAGAGAACACCGGCGTCTGTGCACATAATTAACGCCGTAATATCTCTCTCCAGACGTACCAAGAAAATGATCTTGACCTAACGGTTTATCGAGAAATACAAATTTTTTAATAAAACAACCAAATGAAAATTCCCCGTCGTTTCTGCACTGTAAACGCACAAGTTAGCAAACCTTGACCTGGTTATCAGACCCATCAAATCATCACATCAGACAGCTACGACATGCTTAAAACATAATAACACTAAACATTTGTGAAATGTTACTGAAGCCTGTGACGCCTTGTTTCAGTAGTATAAAATACTGCAAAGTCGTCGTTTAAAATTGAGGATATAGGGCAACCGGGGACAACTTGATTGCTTTTAAAAGCCTTTCAATGGAATGGTAAACCCACTTTAAAACATAAATAGATCGTTTGTATGCCTGGAGACCAGATTTTAATTTAATGTACAAAAACCTGTCGTGGAAAACATCATTAAGCTGACATCAGTTTTGTAGAATAGTATTATGGACTTAGTATTCACACTTTATCTTAAGATGTCAGCGACAGTGATCGTCATTGTGTCGCCCTGGTGTTTTTGACAGCAGGTCCACAAGATCAAGCTCTTGGCCTACGAGGATGCTGCGACTTAAAATAGTATTAGTGGGTTAATCTGTCAACGTTTGTACTTGAGTTTGTACCTGAACTCTCTGCAGTTTAATGAGTATATTTCTTTTCTTTTTTTTTTTTTTTACAGGCCTACCGCAAGTTGGCTAAAGAGTACCATCCTGACAAGAACCCTGAAGCTGGAGACAAGGTATGAGGCACCAGAGCTTATGAAGCACTTGTACTCAGCAGTTACAGCCAGCTAAGTTTAAATGTAGTTTTTAATGATCACAGTCTGACACTGAGGAGCATACAAGGTACCGATTAGAGCACAGAATATAAATCAGTCATACATGTTGAATGAAATCTGGGAACATTATATGAGGAAAGAAACTTTGATGGTTTGTAAAAGGCTACATCAATGACTCAAATACTCTCATCTTTCTGTTCATTTTGATTTTTTTTTTCTTCCTGTAAATCATTTTGCTTTTACTTTTTCAGTTTAAGGAGATCAGTTTTGCCTACGAGGTGTTGTCAAACCCTGAAAAGAAGGAGCTTTACGACCGATATGGAGAACAGGGCCTACGGGAGGGAGGAGGAGGAGGGCCCGGCATGGACGATATCTTCTCCCATATTTTTGGTGGAGGGCTGTTTGGTTTCATGGGGGGGCAGGGCAGAGGACGAAATGGAGGGAAGAGGAGAGGCGAGGACATGGTGCATCCTCTGAAGTAGGTGTGCCTTTTTATGGCACATTGCAGATGTTTTGATGTGCTTGTAATAAATATATGTACTCCTGTTCTGCCATGCAGAGTTTCTCTTGAAGACCTCTACAATGGCAAAACCACCAAACTCCAGCTCAGTAAGAATGTTATCTGTGGAGCGTGCAATGGGTGAGTGTAGTTATTGAAATCCTACATTTCCACATTATCTCACTGAACCCAACTGCTGACGCTTTCCGGCTTTGCCATGCAGTCAAGGAGGTAAGGCAGGAGCAGTGCAGAAGTGTGTGGCGTGCAGAGGAAGAGGCATGAGAATCATGGTGAGACAGCTGGCCCCTGGGATGGTCCAGCAGATGCAGTCAGTCTGCACAGACTGCAGTGGAGAGGGTAAGAGACCCACAGACGTCCCCATGTGCACAGGAGCAAATTGATAACGTCCTACCTGTGTTTTCTGTACAGGAGAGGTGATCAACGAGAAGGACCGCTGCAGAAAGTGTGAGGGCCATAAGGTGTGTAAGGAGACGAAGCTTCTAGAGGTTCATGTAGATAAAGGAATGAGACACGGACAGAAGATCACGTTCTCTGGGGAGGCTGACCAGGCCCCGGGTGTGGAACCAGGAGACATTGTCCTGGTGCTGCAAGAAAAAGAGCACGAGGTGAAAAAAATACGGGCACTCATTTCACTCTGTTCTAATAGTTATAAAGTTAAACCAGATTTTCGTTGTTTTTTTTTTTTAATCCAGGACTTCCGCCGTGAAGGCAATGACCTTTACATCGTCCAGCGCATCGGCTTGGTTGAAGCCCTCTGTGGATTCCAGATGACTGTTACACATTTGGACGGACGTCAGCTGCTTATCAAATATCCACCTGGCAAGATCATTGAGCCAGGTAACCAAGAATTTATGAAATTTGTCTCCCATCTGAGCCATTAATGTACCCATTCTGTCACGGGCAGCAGGAACACAGGATGAGTTCTCTTACTGATGTTAACAGATTAGAGATTTGCTTGAAGAAATAATCACAATTCTCAGGAACACAATGGCAAAGGCTTCAGGCCTTCTAGTGCAAATGAAGAGTCCAAACAGACCTACAGCTTTGCGTTTTCACCTGAAAACGTTGTTTCCTCTGGGATTTTCTGTCTCCCTCTAGTGGCGATTAGAGTAGTTGTCAGAAGCAAAGGCGGCCATAGGTTGTGTTAAATCGAGATATCTCTTTCTTTGAATAATTCAAATTCTACACTGCTGTGTGCATTTGTACCAGTGGATGTACTAGCAGTGTTTTATGTCTTTGTGTTTCAGGTTGTGTTCGAATGGTGAAGGCAGAGGGAATGCCCCAGTATAGAAACCCCTTTGAGAAAGGAGACCTTTACATCAAGTTTGATGTCCAGTTTCCTGAAAATAACTGGATCGATGCTGAAAAACTGAATGTGAGTTACCCAAAATGCACGTTTGCTTAAATATAACCAAAACATGAATGAGCATCACACTTGGGTGTGTCTGTGAGTGTTTTTAATGATCTTTCTTGTCAATCTGTTTTGAATATTCCCTCACAGGAGCTCGAGTGTTTGCTGCCTGCTCGTCCGGAGGATCCAGAGATCACAGCAGATGCAGAAGAAGTCGAACTGACTGATTTTGACAGAAGTCAAGGAATGGGAGGCGGAGCCAGGAGGGAGGCCTACAACGATAGCTCGGATGAAGAAGGTGGTCACCATGGCCACGGAGTGCAGTGTGCACACCAGTAGAGAGACCCTGACATAAAGACATGCACATACACACAAAAGCAAAATACGTGAACATTCTTTGAATCTCATCGCTAACACCATCGAAGACTTGACGCACAATCACATATTTTGCTCCCATAATAATTCCTACAAAAAAAGACACACAGGACTACATGTATATCCACCCTCCTTGGCTCCACGGTGCCCACTTGTCAGGTAAATGCTGGATGTATGTCGGCCAGTTTGTGTTCATGGACATTGATGCTCTTCAAAGCCTGCCAGAAGATGGTGTCATTCTAAGAGGTTCATCTGATTTGGACCTTCCAGATTTCATCCCAGGCTTTCGCAAACAATGTTGACTATCTCGTATAAGGTGTAGTTTAGTCTTTCACACAAATGCATGCTGCTTTCTCGCTAGGAAGGAAGACTTTGCACATGTAGTACCAGAGTCCACCACCGGGGAGAATTCTGATTAAATCTTCAACAAAATTGGATTTTGAGTTCAGCCTGTTGCTGCTGTCAGATTACACTACTTTCACAAGAGCTGACTCTATTCAAATTTAAATCGCTCCACAATGAAGGATGAATGGGCATAAACCACACAGATCAACCTCTAGCTGTTACAGAACCATCAAAACCAGAATATTACACTCAACTATATGTTTTCTTGGTCTGGATTTTCAAGCTTGTATTGTGCTGTTGATGTGTTCAAGGTTGCAGATTTCGAAAACTAATCTTGTATTCCTCATCGACACTTGTGTTCTTTCAGTGTATACGAGTCATGCGGTGCCTCGATGTGCTAGCCGCTGTGGAATGTTCCGGCTTCTTTCGGTGATATTGTTCTGACCGCTTTTGTTTTTTGGACTGCAGTGTGAATAGGGTAAATAAAAACCATGTTTATTTGTTGAGAATCTATCATAGAAATGTTCCGTCATCTTAGGAGGACTCAGACGCCATCGTCTCACAGGAAAACCTCTGCATTAAACATATCTCCTCATATCAGTGGTTACTCGGACATGTTCCAGTATTGACATGATAAACCTGTAGTGTAAATAAATAAACCTGAGTCCATTCAAAGTCTTCAGCATTGTACTGTTACATAAATATCACGCTGCTGGTGTTCCAGCTATGGAGCAATGTCCACTATCTTGCTCAAGGGCACTGGCACATGTGTGTGTGATTCACAGGAGGTTTTTAAACCTGATAGATTTCACATCTGCCTTCACTCTTTCCAACACTATCGGTGGTACATCAACATGTGCTTGACTTTAGTGTATTATCTGAGAGACAATGTGTTGAAGTCTTTGTTATGGAATGTTGTGTTTGGAAGTTGCCGAGACACAGCGACTGGCGGTGCTTAAAATAATTTCAATGAGTCACGAAGATGAGCAGCTGCTCCTTTTGTTCCATCATCTGTTTCTGAGCCATGGAGAGCCTCTGGGCCCAGAAGTTCTTTAAACCCAGCAGTATTTCTAACAAAGACAGAAAATGAGCTTCACTGGTCTCGTGAGACGGTCGTTAAAGTTCAGGTTCTCCTCACCTGTCTCGTTTGGACTGCATTACGCACGAGCGCTCTCTTCTCAGCTGCTCCACACGCTCTCTGACGGCTGTTTGCTGTTTGCACTTGTCCTCCTTAAAACAGATGTTTTAATGGACACGGCCGGCCACCACCGCCTTCTGGTGTCCATGTGAAGTGTGTTACCTGTGGCAGGTTTTGCGTGAGGTGCAACAGCCTGTCTGTGCGCCTCCGACCCAGCAGATCTTCCTCCGCCTTCCTGCTCTGTACGATGGCCAGGCGCTCCTGAACCTGAAAGTGCGGCTGTGCTGTGACCCGGAAGCTCTTAGCACCAAAACATCAAACTTTCCTCTCTCACTCTTAGCATTTGCCTCTCTCGATCTCTCCGATGCCTCCGCTCGACCTTCCTTTGCACGTCCACAAGATTGCGCATCGTCCTCTCTCTTTCCACTGCAGATATTACCCCCCTCTCTGTCTCTCTGGATTGTCTTTCTGCAGGACTACACCCGCCCTTTAAAACAGAAACCAGAAGATTATTAGCAGGAGTTCTTTCCACAGGTTCCACATCAGCTGACCTACACTGGCCTGTAAGTTAGAGTCGCAGTCTTTGGTGTGAAGAAGGTCAGGAGCTCCCAGAGATCCCGGCTCTGCTTCAGGCGGCCACATTTCCAGCCCTTCCACCTCAGCCTGCTCTCTTTTCGGATCTGTCGCCTCACTGGTGAGTCCACAGATGAGGTCACCAGCCTGAATCTTCGAAGAATGGACCGAAAGATGCGATTGTGCAGCCTGCAGGGTGTCCGCATACACCTGAAGATCACACTCGGATGCATCTTCTCCCTACGGAATTATAGAAGAAGGAAACCATTCAGATGGAATTGAGAATTATTGTGAATCCAGAAATTTGCAGATGTGACCTGTGGAAATGTGCCACGCTGCTCGTCCACACGCGGCCTCTCAGGATGGCCAGCAGAGTCCGACTGGACCAGCGTTGGCTCCACATCATCCCTGTCTTCAAATTGTCCATGTTCACCTCTGCTGCTCACGTCACTTGATTGGAACTGCATCTCCAAACGGTGCTGTGGAACCCCTGCGACCTCTGCTCCCTGGTCACCACTGTCCTCGGATGGTTTGCCCCAGGCCAGGGTGATGAGTGAGCCCTGGTTCTCATGGTCCTGGGGACACGTTGCTGCACAGTTCTCTTCCTCTGTAGCGATGCCCTTGCTCGTCTCATCTGATACGCACAACACCTCCAAGTAGGGCAGGACTTCTATGGTTACTCCACAGCCTGAGACAGTGGGAAGCGCTGAAACTGCAGCTCTGGGTGCAAAACAGTCCGATTCTGATTACGGTACCTGTGCAGATGTTCTCCTCTTTAGTCTCATCTCCAGTTTGCGCTCCACTGGGTTCTGTCCTTGGACCCCTGCTGGTCAGGTCCTCGGCCGATCCACAGCTGCGGTTTGGAGCTTCGGCTGAGGACTGAGCTGTTTGGTCTGGAGAGCCTGAAGCGAGGGGAGCATCTGAGAGCAGAGAGTGGAGCCTGCTGCTGAAGCTCCGTGTTTGAAGTTGAGATTCGTACTTATCTCGCAGTGTTTGGACATGCACCGCACACTAAAAGACACACAAGTCCCCGCGTGTTAGTACGGAGTCTGAATCACACACGACTGCATCAACTCACCTCGTCTGTCAGGTGACTCGCCTCTAGTGCCGACAACACTTCCGAATCCTCCACCTCCTGGAGCTCACTCAGCTGGATCAAGAGGAGGAGGCAACACTCCTCCAGCTGGTGCTGTGGCCGGATTTCTGCGGTTGTCTGAGCTTGTACATGGAGACGAGGCACTGCGGGTGTCTGAATGTGTCTCTGCGAGTCTGTATAGATGGTTTTCAGCTTTTTAATACAGCCATTCTTTAAGGCAGCTCGCTCTTGACAACCTGTGTGAGAAAGAGGAATCACAAACGAAAGCATCGGTGAGAGACGTTACAAGTAACATTCAGCAAAAAAGGAGATGTTATTTTACCCTCTTTCATTAGTGAATCACGGTCTAGGTCCTGTAGGTCCTCCAGGGAGGCCCCACGCAACAGGCAAAGCAACTGTTCCCTCTCTTGCTCCTGATTCATGACCAGCAACTGTAGCACCGCCTGTTGACACAGAAGCTGAGGTTTTGTTCCTCCTTCCTTCCTAACATCTGCAGATCTTAGCACGCACTGCGCTTCAGATTCTGCAGCTTCGATCCTCGGCCGCCATACCTGCTGCCGTGACACAGAAATCAGATCCGTCTTTGGCTCCTCACCGTCACGACGAAGCCACAGGGTCGCCTGTTCTGCTCCACATGGACTCTTCACGCGCGGCCTAAACAGATGAACATCTGGAACACAGCTGGCGCTGATAAAAGCTTCAAATAACAAAGAAGGCTGCTTCACCATGTCTCCCAGGACTGCCGAGCTGAAAGAAGAGCGCTGTAAGACTTTGTTTCTCTTTGAGCTCTCACGGTTGCCAGTCTGATGTACAGACACAACAATCTCAGGCTCCCTGAATCCAGACTAGAAGGCAAAAAATTACCGGGTCAGCGCACCATACCTGGCACGGGTGCAGCTGCTTTGGTTACTCATGGCTATATAGCTCACAGTAAGTCACATTAATGTATTGAATGTGAGTCAATATCAGCTGTATTTGTGGCTGTGCTGGTCGCATGTTGACCCACCTCTCGTTCAGTTTTGTCAAAGAGTCTTTTTCTTGTTGGCAAAATGTGTGCAAGTCCCACAGGAGAGAAACAGCACAGCAGCACTGCTCTCTTGACCCAGAACGGCCTCTCGAGGACACTCCCGTGCACACACTGCAGGCAATAAGATTTTTTAAAATTCTTTTGTTTGTTTGCGACCATTCGTAATCAAAGATACATAGAAAGATGTATAATCTGGGCATATGTGTGTTACCTGTATATTCTGAATGCTCCAGGCAGCTCGGCCAAACGGGCCATGTCGCCCGTCTCCAAAGCATCCTCTGCCAAATCTTCCAGAGCTTCCTCCTCCTTTTGCTGTTGCCACGGCAGCATGCCCTCCCAGGTGCTCGGAGCTGCGTCCCCCACCAAAATATTAGTCATGAGGCTGTTATCTGTGGTACATTATGATGAAAAATAAGCCCTCTTCTCTTACTGTAGTGCTCCTGCAGCATTTCTTTGTACAACAACTGGGTCACGACATCATATTTCACATCCACCAGAAGAAGGACGTCTGGGAGACTGACAGAGCCCCAGGCCTGACCCCTAACCCCTGGAACTTGACCCTGACATATTATACTGTACATACCCTCTGATGCCAACCTGAGAAGATAAATGGAAGTCCATGTTTTCATGCTTAAGAATATTGCTGTGGTTACCATATGTTGCATGTACTGTAGTAAATGTATATCTCTGCTGATGCTGACCTGGCCCAGAATTGCCTGGCTGATTTCTGAAGCCTCTTCACTGATTTCACACCCCCAGGAAGCTTTTTCTTTGCTAATAGTCTCTGCTTCTGTGCAGGGAAAATAAAGGCAATCGTCAACAGACACAGTGATTCCACACAGGCTGAAACCTGCAGCACGGCATGCTCATACCTGTAACTGCTGTGTTTTTGAATCTGTGTGGGGGATTCTGTCAGAACTGATGGCTGGGCTCGCCACCTCACTGAAAGTGTTTCTGACATTTAGCGGAAGCTGAAGCTCCCAGTAGAGCTGGAAAGTTCACACTTTTTAGTGAGGACCTAATAATTTAATGTTCGGTGTGTATCTGGCACACTTTTATTCAGCTCACTACCTTTTCCTTCTTTTCCCTCTCTCTTTCCATTTCTAGGAGCACATCAAGCAGATTTTCACCCACACAGGACCAGCTGCTGTCCATTCCTGCAAACTAAAAAAACACATAAAGGCCTCTTCAGTAAAGACCAATAAGTATTTGGTCGGTGCTCTGAAAAGGAAGTTAATTAAAAAAACATCCCTGACCTTCTGCATGGCTGCACATGCTTCAGTGGCGCTGGAGGGAACACGGAAGACTTGGCGGTAGATTAGACTCACATCTTCAGAGGAGAACTCTGCTGCCAGAGGCAGACGCAGGGATCGGTACAGGCTAGCAAGGTCCTGCAAGAACAACAAAGCTCAATAGTTAATATTTACACATGGAAAACAAGCAGGCATTTCACTCCACATTAAATCATCTGACCACCTCCATGTTCCACTGCTGTGGGCTGTTTAATTATGCAAGCTATTGCTATGGTTACAGCACTCACATCACACTTGAACAGCAGCTAGATCAAATTACTGTACAACAAAAGTGAAAGTGTGTCTCAAAGATGGAGGTAAAATGCAAAATCTGACATGCATGACATGAGTCCGTTAACAAAGATTCCTGACTTATTACAAAATGCATTTGTATTTACATTTCCATCTATACATGCAGAAAATACATCTAATTAGCAAGAATTTAATTCTAATAAAGAATTAAAAGAAAAGAATTTAATTCTAATAAAGACTTAAATAAATAGAAAAAAACACAAGAAGAAATATAAACACTGGAAATAGTAGAATCTTTGTTTATTTTCATATGTTTTTTATGTAAATAATAAAAAAAGAATACCTGAGAATATTAAAATTACTGTATTGTCAGACTGCACCATGCTGAAATAAATTTATACAGTAAACAGATGGTTTGATAGCAATTAATACTATTAAAATAAAGCAAAAGCTGTGAACAATATATCACAGGTGTGGAAACACGAGCAGGATCATTAAAACCAAAATTCCTGTATAAACATTTAGTGCTAAAAAATAATCATGTAATAATACAGCAAAAAAAAAGAAGATGGAGAATATTTTTGGCTGTGTGAGAGCCAAAGTTCATGGAGGTTTATCACATTTTTCCATTTCAATAATTCAGTGTACACCAACAGAAGGTTTGTGCAGTTCTTGATTGGAACGTGGAGTATCATGGGCTGCAATACACCTGCAGTGTCCACTTCAAAGTGTGAACCACTAGGAAGCATCGCCATGAATGATCTTAGGACACTTCCCCGGCCGTATGCAGTAGCTGTTGTGTAGAACCAGACCCGCAGGACACTGACAGCCTGGTACACAGGGCTTAAAGCAGTGGCTCTCTACCACCCCCAGTGGTACATCCATGTTAAAGCAGGTGACAGGGCAGGGGGGGCCACACTCGTCAAACACAAAGCCCCTCTCCAGTGGACATCCCACAGCTGTGGACGACAGCGAAACAATCAGTGACTGACAAAATCAACAACAATGAGGTCAGAAAAAATTGAATGATTTGTTAGTTGCATTTTCTAAGGATGCACTTACAGGTCAGCCTAAATTTTATTTAGAATATTTGTTTCCTGAAGACAGTTAATATAACTGTGAACATGCAGGATTAAATATGAAGATCTATTCAAGGATCATTATTTAAATATCGTGTTAAATAGCTTATGTTGATATTTGTGTTCTGTGACATGCTTGAGCATTTATGTTCCGCTTGTTTGGTTCTCCATGTCTATTCTTGTTTTGGTTTAATTGTCACATTTTTCTCAGTTATTTCACTAAAGGGCAGAACTCAAGTAACCAACTACACAAAATCAACCACAAAATGTCACAAATGAGACTCCATCCTCCTCCATTCGTTCAACTATATTGTCTGCCTTCATTTTATTAATTAAACAGTACTAGCATGCAAGCAGAAAGAAACACAAACAAGCCCCACATCTGTCATGTGGACATATTATTTAGCATTTTATGTATCAGCCTTTACATGAATAAGAAATCATAAATGTATTAATGGAACTGACCACACAGAGATGTACTCCTCCACTGCAGGATGACTCCAGCCTCTCTGCACCGACTGGCGTAGGCCTCCAGTGTGTCACACAGACACTCGTCAGTGTTGGCCCCACATGCACACAGGTCGTACACGCAGGCTCCGTACCACGGCTCTGGAGGCACCACATGGTGACAGGGCTGAAAGGCAGCAGATTTCAGCACCTTGCAGCGTGCATTAGCTCCCTTCTTAGCCTGGTATCCTGCATGTTTGCAGGGGTCAATGTCCTCGCCGGCACGACAAGATGCGAGCGAGCGGCTTCCATTCCTGACCTGAAATGACAAATAAAGTTTAACAATTACGCCTAAGTTCCCATGTTCTTCCTTTAGCTCTAGTGTGGTATGTATTTTTACCTTCCAGCTGTTGCCAAAGTCGGCTTCTGACTGGCTGATTTGTCCGTTAGGCATTCGGAGGTCATCCTGGTAGTAATTGTTGAAGTTCCCACAAAGACCACAAGTGTTGCTCTTATATGTGCCAGGAACGCTCACTTCCAGATGAGAACGACCGCTCCACATCACCTAAACATGGACCAAAAGGGCGTGTAAGTGTCCACTCTGCTGTCCCTTAAAATGGAAGAATCAAGACAACGGTGAGAAGGCAAAGTCCACACCTTCAACCCAATGTTAGTGTTGAGTAAGATGATGTTGGACTGCCGTTCAATGTAGATGTGTGGCTCTCTGAGCAACGGCAGTGACACAGTCTCATCGTCCACCTGTTGAAAACAAAAACGGCAATAAAGTATTTTGCAAAAATCTGTGTCCAAAAAGATTATCCGAGTGTTCAAACCTTCACGACCCAGTCCTGGAGTAGCTGCACAGTGATGGCGCCTATAAACACAGTCACCTCTTTGGTCCAGGACACTCCTTTACGGCCACGATCGTCGTTAGTGACGTGAATACTGCACAAATGAAGAGCAGTTCAAGCCATTCTATGCATGGCTACAATATCAGGCAATGAAAAATTCACAATTTTTACGGTGCCACCTAAAAAACATGGCTCACCTGAAGTCTCCGCCCTCGCAGTCCTGGGCCAGGATGTACGTGCACGCTCCCTGGAAGTGCAGCATGCGTCCATCAAAGGTGCGATAATGAGGGTCTCCAAAAGCAGTGCAAGTGGCTGGTCGAGGAAGGCAGTGAGGACAACACAACCCCGGGACAATGGCTGGCATCTCATCCTGGGCATTAACACACACACACACACACACACACACAAACACACACACACACACACACCAGCAGGAACACACTCAGCTAGGACGCATGGGAAGCATTTTGTTATGTAAACATGGACAGAGGACTGTGCTTGTTATACTGACTGCTGCACAGGTTAGCGGGGGGCAGCGCTGACTCTGACAGTGCACGTCTCCAGACATGCACGTACAGCTGGTGCAGACATCTACCTCCCACTGTTCGTTGGAGTTGTACACTGTTCCCTGGTACAAACATGACGCGCTGGAGTCTAAAACACACAGAGGAACACACACACTTTTCCACGTACACTTGAAGCAAACATGCCCAGCGTTGGTATTGGCTGGCTGTCATACCTTGGCACTCGTAGCAGCATTTCCCGGGAATCTTCACTTGTTTCTGACCATTTGGACACTTTACAGGCGAACACTCTTCAATGCTGCACTCAATGTAGCCCAGCTAAGGAAAAAAAAGAACACATTGCAGACTCTGCTGCAGTATGAGTACTCACTTCTAATTCTTCTTTTTCAGAGGTCACAGGCTGGACCCATCTTGCTCCGAATAATTTTTCCTTTTTTACACTATAGCACATTATTGAGTATCATATTAAAGTATTTTGGGATGTATATACTATTTTCTTTAGCATAAGCACATCCCGTTAATTACAAGACTCACATGACAGGTACACGTGACGCAGTCGTCGTCACTGTCTGTCCACCTGCTCCCGTTAGCCACCCGTCTGTTCTGACCTTCTATCACACAATCTGTATGAGACACAGCACGACATTCAACAGGTAGCAACAGGCATGTTCCGCCACCCCAGGAGCACAGGGCACAGAAATGATGAGTTAGCCCACCTTTGCACACAGGGCAGCATGAGTCTGCCGGGGTAGCCCGTTCATTTTGAGGGCAGGTGAGTTGGGGGCAGGTCTGGTGTAAACAGGTCCACGTCAGGTCCTAAACCACAGATGCAATATTACTGTGCTGCACCGAATGCCCTGGTAAGTAAATGAGATCCAACGGTGTGGCTAATCTAACTAGCTCACATTTAATATTCAGCGTTCAGAACTTCCTTAAACTTCAGGTCTCAACAGAAAAAACTGCTGTGGTACCTTACAGTGGCAGGTGAAGCAAGGGTCATCTGTTGCCGAGATCTCGTTGCCAATCAGTGCCGTGGTGCAATTACTAAGAGGTTCTGAACACACACAAATGTTACACTGTGCACGGTGTATTTAGAACATCCTGCATTACAAAGTTTGGTACTGACGTGCACAGATGGGACAGCAGGAGTCTGCTCCGGGGAACAAGATGTTGCTTTTCGGACAGTCCACCAGACTGGGACACTGCTTTCGATAACATCTCAGGTGTTGTTCTCCATCCGGTAAAACCTGCAATTCATACCATAGCTGCCATGTCGCTTCTAAAACTTCAGTTTCAAGTACTTCTACTCTAAACTGACATACGGAGTAGTATAGCATCCTGTTAATATTCCAGCTTTTACCTTTATGAACTAAAGAATAACAGTTTTTATTTTATTTTTGTTTTCTCTGCCTTGAGGTTTAAACATGTGACAGACCTCACAAGTGCAGATCTGACATGGGTCTCCAGCTGGGTGGAAACTGTCCCCTGGACCGTACACCCTGCCCTCAAACACGCAGTCTGTGGAAGAAAATGTAGCTCAGGTTTCGATGAAAGCAAATAAAACCCTGCAAAATGCTGCTCCCACTCGCCTACCTGCACATACTGGGCAGCACTCTCCAGGCACGCTGATGAAGTTGGTGCAGGGAGACAGGCAGCGAATTTCCGAGCAGGTGGTCACGCCATCCGCACACATGCAGGCTACGCAGGGAGTGGAGCCGGCAACCCAGCTGCTGCCCTCTGCGCGTTCCTGTCCCCCATACATGCAACCTGATGGCGGATGAACACACACACACACACACACACTCATCACTGTTTCAACCAGTCATTGCACCCTCTGATTAACGGACTTACCTCGACAGCGAGGGCAGCAACTTCCTGGATCAGTCACCTGATGCGTACACGGGAGCTTAGGACAGTCGGGAGATGCACACTTGACCTCGCCTGCCTGCAAAACTCTGATTAGCCCCAAAACACAGGAGAAGATATGAATGATGAAAGGTGATAAGCTGAGTCAGACCTGACAAGTACAGGTGGAGCAGTGGTTGGAACTCAGGGTCCACGTCTGCCCGTCACTGAACTCCCGTCCATCCAGTCTACACACTATTTAAGACAGGTGAGAGATGACAATAATTATATTAAATATTCATTATTATTTGAAGATTACAGAGAAGTCCAGAAGTACCTCTACACACGGGACAGCACTGTCCTGGCTTGGTGACCGGCCGGAGACAAGGTGTTTGTGGGCAGACGACGGGCACGCAGGTGACTGTTCCCCTGGCACACGTGCAGCGCTTGCAGGGGTTGGAAGAGAGTGTGAAGGTGTGGCCGTGGGGGTGGACAACAGCCTCGTACAGACAGGAGTCACAGAGCGGGCAGCAGGTGTCTGAAGGGACCGGATTGGAGCACTGGACTGGACAAGGTCTCCTCTGGCAGTTCACCACTTCATTCTGATCAGAGGGAGGATGAAGGAAGGATGAACCTGACGTCAAGCAGACGATCTGGAACCGGACTTGGTTCGACTTTTATTCAGTGTCTGACCAGACAGGAGCAGGATGAGCAGGGCTCAGAAGGTGAAGCGAAGGTGGTGCCAGACTGATGTTCTGTTCCCAGATAGCGACAAACGCCCGTGCAGCGAGGGCAGCACTCCTCAGGAAGGGTCACCGGATTCGCGCAGGCAACACTCGGACATGACTGGCGTGAACACACCACACTGCCACTCTGCACACAAAACCAGAAACAACCGGGCCTATTTTCATCCTGGAAAAACCAGAAGGCATGTGTTTGAGTTTAGACATTGTTACAGATTTGCTCACAATTTAAAAAAAGATTGTACTTCAGCCAGGGAAAACAAACAACCAAGGGTGAAGAAGGCTGATATTTATAGAAGCAGAAGTGGGGAGATGAAGGGATTTCAGAACTTCTGGGAGTGGGGGTGGATGCCAAAATAATCGGACACATCCGGGGGACAGTGAGGGATCTGGTGGGGAATGCAAACCATCTGGACAATCTCTGTATCCGAAGAGTGTCTGTGTGTGTGCGAGCAGACAGATGTGGGGAAACTCCTGCTCCATTTCTCAGAGACTCAGATGGATGGTGTCTGTAAAAAGGAGCTTAGAATTCTGTACTGTGTAACAACCTAGATCGAATGATTTGTGCGCTTTGGAATAAATACAATTTAAAAGAAACCACTGAACTGTTAATCTGCAATGAAAACAGCTGTGTGACAGTACCAAACAAGAGCAGAGCTGGCAGCGGTCGACAGGATTGGGGAATTGTTCTCCGTTGAAACAGCGTCGCCCATAAAAAATGCAGCCGTCACAAACCCCACATGCACATCCATCCAGAGCAGGGTGTGGGCACGACACAGCCGGGCATCTCCGCTGTGCACACACAACTTCACCTCTCTAAAGAAATTCAGAAAATAAATAAGATTTTTGAGGAATTTAGGGAACGTGGAGAGTTAAACAAAAAAAATAATTGCTCTCACTGAGCATGTGCAGTCCTGGCACCCATCCTCTCCAGGAAAGACCTGCCCGTCACCGTGAGTCAAACCTCGGTAGTGACAGCCTACGCGCAGAGGAGAAACATCGCTTTCTTCTTGCTCTTTATGATTTCAGCGCTGAGGAGTGTGAGCCGTTTACCTTCACAGACAGGGCAGCCACATGCGTTGGTGACCGGGTGAGAGCAGAGAGGTGGTGGACACGAGGTTCTTAAACAGCGCACCGAGCCACTCTGCAAGAGGTGAAATAACGTGTTGACTGAAGAGAAGAACCTGAAGGAGGGCTGAGTGTTTGCGTGGTACCTGGCAGGTGCATGCAGAGCAGAGGTTTCCTGGGTCGGGGATCGACTGTCCACTCACGAGGACGGCTCCGTTGTAGAAACAGCCTGGCAAATTTAGTTAATTTTTTAATTATTTGCGGCAAAAATGACCAGATTATTGCTGTCAGTGTTTTGATTTTGCCTTTACACACGTTCACATTCTCCACAGCATTGTCCCGGTGGCTTGTAAGGGTGGCTGCAGTCTCCATAACAGGGGATCCTGGTGCAGACAACCTCCCCTCCGTAACAGTAGCATACACCACACGGGTCGTTGCCATCGGCAAACTCAGTACCATCCGCATATTCTTTACCGTGATACAAGCAGCCTGCAAGCAAGCAAACATTTTGAAGATTTGGGAGTAGAAAGTATAGTGGATCATCTCCAGAACTTTCCTGGAAACCCGCTATGTTCCTAACTCACCGTCGCAGGACATGCAGCACTGCCGCTGCACTGGGTGCTTGCAGTTGGAGGGTGGACAGTGTTTCCTGTCGCACCGTACGGAGCCCTCACGGCAAACACAGGCCGCGCATGGATCTGAAGAATCACTCCACATTTCTCCGTTGGCCCGCTCTCGGCCCTCGTGAAGGCAGCCTGTGAGGGACACGCATGCAGACCTTTAATGCAGTCAAAGTGTATAAAGTTATCTTTAATATAAGTAAAAGAGGAAATTGCACCCTCGCAGGTCCGACAGCACTCCTGGAAGATGGGGTGTGAACAGGCTGCAAAGGGGCAGGGTTTCCGCTGACAGCGGACTGCACCATCAGTGCAAGCGCACGACTGACAGCCATCAGAGGGGTGGTGGAAATGTTGGCTGTGTCTGTATGTCCGTTGTTCAAACACACAGTCTGCTGGCGGAGCTGGGAAAGCAATTGGCGGAAAAAGACAAATGAAGAAATCTATAATGTCAAAATCATGTAGCGTTTTACTTTGCAGCTGTTACCGGGACATTTGGGACAGCAGTCCCCAGGCTGAAAATTTGGGTTTGAGCACGACAGCTGAGGACACCTCTTCTTCAAACACTGGACATTCCCATTCTGCAATAAAGACAGCGCACATTGAAATGACACAGGTGATTAACACACCTAAATTATGCCGCAAATACTGTATTTTTACTATGCAGCTGCATGTCCTGCATGAGTCGGTAGGGTGGGGAAATTCCTGTCCATTGGGATACTCTTTCCCAGCATAGTTGCATCCTAAAGCAGAAGGTTGTGATTTTGGAAATTGATTAATGAGTCAGGTTTCGAACAGAAGGTGCTTCGTTCCTCACCGTTACAGTTGTTGTGACAGCATAGCCCGGACAGAGGAGCGTTGCAATGAGGACGGGGACACTGCGTTTGCCGGCATTCAGTCGAGCCTCTCACACACTTGCATTCCTCACACACATTCAGTGGGTTGGGAAAAGCCTCTCCATCCACAAAAACACGGTTTTCGAAGAAGCAATCTTTGAGGAAACAAGAAGACAAAATGAATGAAATATTAGCACAAGTCCTTTTTGAACGAGATTCAGTACCTGGACATTTAGGACAACACTCTCCTGGTGGTGTGTATGAGTTGGAGCAGTTAAGAGGAGGACAGGGACTTCGCTCGCACCTTACACTGCCGTACTGTGGAGGAGGGAAGGCTGTGTCATATGAGTGTGAAGGTGAGCAGGAGTGTGTTGAGTTTGTGTAAACAAAGGCACGTTTACCTGACAGGTACAGACTTGGCAAGGCTGGTCAGGGGTCGCAAAACTCTGGCCGTTGGCATAAATGCGACGGTTGTAGGTGCAGCTTTCACACGATGCACAACAGGAACCTGAGGGCAGTAAAGAAGCAGCATGATGACATCATGCACTCTGTAAAAACAGCTCAGCCACTCCCAGCCAGGTCCTACCAGGGGTTTTAGTGGGGTGCAGGCAGTCGGTGGGGAGGCAGCGTGTGGGTGAACACTGGGGTGCTCCGTTGATACAGGTGCAGATGGAGCAGGGACCGTCCGGGTGCCATGTGGAACCTTCTGCATGTTCAACCTCACCCAGCACACAGGCTACAAGGAGATAAGAAAGAGCACGTCTTTGTGCTCAGCTGCACCGGTGCATGCGCACGAGTGTTTACCTTTGCAGATCGGACAGCAGACATGTGGATCTATGATGGGGTTGGTGCATTTGACAGGAGGGCACTTCTCTTCCCGGCAAATAACACTGCCGCCCTTTAACAGAAAACAAACCCGACATGACCACAGTAGCAACAAGGCATGGCTACACTTTAAAACAGCCAGACCTTTAAGTTGTTCCTTTGTTGTTTTTCCTTTTTTTCTCCTTTATCTTAAAGGTCTCCAGCAGGAGAAGGCCATAATTATTTAAGGTAACAGTCTGTTTTATTTTTGCCTTTTGCTTTTACCCAGACACTGATTTAATGTGATGCTGGTTTGTTCAGCATGCGAGCCTCTGTGGGTGGCCAACTGGAAACATCAGGCTCAGCAGACAAGTCTGAGCAAGCAAGCAGGAGGCAAATGTAAGGATGTGACATTATGAAAAATAAACAGCTCCTGACACGGAACCCCTGTCTTACCACCAACCGTCACAACGGATGAAAAAAACCCAGTGTGCTACTCTGGGGTCAGTGTTGTTTTTGGCACAATATTAGCATGATTGAATGTTTGGAAGTTTGTTGACTTTCATGCTGCAAGGCTGACAAACACTGAGCTGTTCCTGTTGGCTCTGCTGTAACATCTCATTATTGGACTGCCTCTTTGGAAGGACAGCTACAATCAGAGTTCTGTGTCAGTCTCTATTTAACAATGAAGACAAATACCCCCTAATAGCAACTGCTTATACGTGTTTTGCTTTCACGCACAGACTTGCCTTACACCTGCACTGCAGGCAGGGTCCGCTTCCAGCAGGGATGAAAACTTCCCCATCAGCAAACACTTTCTGGTCGTATTCACAGTCTGTGGGGACATGGACAACTTCTGGTCACATGCCAAAATTTAAATATTATAAGATAGAGAAACATTGGCAACAAAGATACAACTACAGGCCCAATTATGCAGATATTTACCGTGGCAAGTAGGACAACACTCTCCCTTTCGTGTAGCTGGATGGCTGCAGTGTGGGGCGGGACACAAGGAGTCCACACGCTCACACGACACCTCGCCTGCCTGACAGGTACACACAGATTAGAACATCTTGTTTCTGGCTGTAAATACAGTATCTCTAAGATGCTGCTGTGATCAAAATCCTGGGTCTGAACTCACAGAGCAGCGGCAGTGAAGACACGGCTCCGCGCTGGAGGAGAACTTCTGTCCATCCACGTATGGTTTGGACTCATATTCACACTGTTCACACCTGTGTACACACACACACACACACACACACACACACACACACACAGTGAAGTGTGTGAAGTGAAAATGCTTTAGTACCCTCACTCTTGTAGAAGTCATTAGTTTTAAAGTCAAATAATATGGATGGATGCTGGTGTGAAATTGGTTTGACGGTCTAAACACAGGCTGATCACCTGGGGCAACAGTTTCCAGGACGATGAACAGGGTTGCGGCAGGGCAACGATGGACAAGGATGAGCTGAGCAAAGAATATTTCCATTCTGCAGAAGAGAAGATGATTTTTTTTAAAAAACAAATTATCTTTAAATACACTTGAAACTTTACAGAGCTTGTTTTTATGACGCACCACACATGTACACTCCTGACACGGGTCTCCAGCAGGGATCCGAGCTCCATTAGGATAGTCGTGCCCGTTCACGCCGCAGCCTGACCCACAAACGCACAGGATTTGAGGCTCAATTACCCTGTGCACGCCATAATAGCTCATCAGGTTTACCTTGGCAAACTGGACAGCAGCTATTGGGCAGAGGAGCAGCTGGGTTTGAACATGGCGCGCTGCAAGGCTCCCTCTCACAGCGAGCACTGCCCTCCTGTGGAGGCCAGAAAACACGGCCAGTACAGATGAAGGGTAACAAAAAGCAAGACGTCACAGCAGACCTACCATGCACAAGCACACGTCACAAGGCCTGTCGGCTGGCCTCCACCTGGAACCGTGCTCGTGGCGCACCCCAGAGTGAACGCAGCCTGCAGATAGAGTGAATCACTGGCGGTGTTCAGTCATGTTTGAGGCACGGCAGGAGCGACCATTTCAAATGATCAGAGAAAAGCCAGACCTAAACTGTGTTCACATGTTTTTCCTCTTCTTCCTCACCTTTACACTGCTGGCAACAGTCTCCAGGTCCACTCTCTTTTAATGTGCAGTCCAGGGAAGGGCAAGGCAGGGGACGACATTCCTTTACACCCCCCTAAACAATGACAACAACAGGACAGCAAGATGAAGATAATCATGAACACACTTTTAGGAAAGTTTTCATTTATGCCAGATTCTCACCTTACATGTACATGTCTGGCAGCCGTCGAGATCGCTGTAGGTACCGTTGACCTCACACCCTGACCATAAGACAGAAATAAGGGGGAAATAAGAAAAATGCTTTTTGCCTCTAGATAACTAGGATGTGTAAATGTTTGTCATTTTAGTGATAGAAAAATAAACATGACTAATTTGCCAGCCAAAACTTTTTGTAAGGCTTCCTTCCAGTAATTACAGAACAGTAATACATGGTGATGTAATACACTTGTACTTGCTCTCTCAAACTATATTTTATGGGCCAATAATAAAAACCAGACGTGCCTGTAGCCTTCCAACCGTTAAAGACTACCATCAGCAAGTCTATTAACACTGGAGCTGATTTACTGCTGGAGAAATTGGGACAAAACTGCACAGGTAACCGTTTTCTGGAGCATTCCCAGCACAACAACCCCCCAGCCGGCCCAGAAAACATCATCATTTATGTCACTTTCATCTTTTAAAAAGGACGTTTTCTTTCATCAACCAGCTTTCTGCAAATCCAACTTTCACACATGGACATGAGCAGATGACTATTCTGCTGAAGAAATTCCAGAAAGGCTAATGATGACAGAGTGAGACAGGGATCAAGTGAGGCTGCCTAATGTGGCAGCCAGCAGGCATTTCCTGTAACAAGCCAAGCATGCACGAGATCAAAGTGTGTGTGTGGGAGTCAGCAAGCGCCTATCGGCTGGGCGCCATTGGAGTCTTCGGGCCAACATGCAGAAACAATTAAAGGTAAGATGGTTGAAAAGGCAGAAACAGTGACAAACAGCCTCAGCAAAGGGGTGGGGGTGGGGGGGGGGGGGGGTCTGGGCACATCATCTACAATGTGTGTGTGTGTGTGTGTGTGTGTGTGTGTGTGCTTTTTTTTAAATAAGTTTTAAATAAACTGCTGGAGTGTGTCAGTCAGCCATCCGTGAACAAGGTTCAGCATGTATATGGCTAGTGGAAAGACCATGTAAACAAGCAGGGCTATCTAAACAAAAGTGTCATATTATAAAGCAGCCAAATATTTTAGCAGACTGCATATTTACATTTTTCAATCTCCAGTCTGCAGTTCGTTCTCAGCTCTCACTCCTAAATGAAAATGTTTGACATTTATAAGCTCAGTGAGCAGTATTTGACTCACACTCTCCAGTCGTTGCTGAATTTTCTGCTTTTGGTGGTATTCACACTGGTTTAAAGGTTTTTCTTTTCTAGACTAAAACATACAGTTCATGTCAAAACGTATTTGCTGATGGTTTAGTTTTTTTTCCAGTCCGTTAAGCTTCCACCAGAAATTTGTTAAAACAAAAATCACAATTGGGCTCATGGCAGACGATTAAAGTCAAAGGAGAATATAGAACGAGTGAAGCAACATCCACATCAGCGGAAGGAAGCCTCTGTTAACCACAGCAGAGGCCAGGCTAAGCTATTGATGTTTGTGTCTGCATTTCTGACTTTGGGTGATAGATCTGCAGCTTGCATGTAGTCGGCCTGAAGAGGCTACAAAAAAAATATGCATCTGCTTTATAGTTCTCTGCAGGGATCTCCACATCAGACCACCACACAAACTGGAAGGGATCAATGGGAATTTTCCTAAACAGCTGTTTACCATAACGGAGGTAAACAAGCTCTGTTACATAGAAGATGCACAGAACCATATTGCCTCTTCCGAGCCTCAGAGTGCAGAGAGTTGAGTATTTTTTTTGTCTGCAGAATCCACCAAAGTTTTCAATTAAATGTTTGGCTTTGCAGGCCAAGCGATTTTAACTTTAGACCAATCGCAGTGATGTAAAAGCATCCTTGAAGGTCTTCCCAGCAACTACACAAAAATAAACATATTTAACTAATTCAAGAAACTAAAATGAAATCAATAAATAAGCTTAAGATAACAACAACAAGCTTTAACAACAACAAAAAAAACTGCAGTAAGAAACACATGTTTACTATTACGAGACTAAATCAAGTCATAATACCGAAAGTGCTCCAGATGAGATTGATTTTTTTTAAGTTTTTAAACATTTTCCACGATGGTGAAAAAGATCTTTTCTGTGTTCCAGACATGTTCAATAGCAGTGCCAATGGGAACTCGTTAATGCAGTGGGAGATATTCTAACATTGTAAATAGGCTGCTCAAAATAATAATTGGATAAGAATGTTTGATTACTGATGCTCAAAAAGTACAAATGGACATCAGAATAAATGTATATCTAATTCATCCCACTAATTCCTGAATAAAGACTGTCTTGTCTCTTGATGCCTGGACCCACGCTGCTAAAAAGAACAGTGAAAGGGTGAAAGGACAAAACCTACACATTCAATTTGTAAATTTGGGGTTAAAGACAAGGTTCAAAGAGAGAAACCCCACAACCTGACAGACAGAGTGTGTTAATGTTAGCCTCTTCTGCGTCAAAATGGTGGTTTGTGGAGTTTACCAGTGAGTGATAAATGCATTTTCACCTTTAATGTTAGCTTGGCATTTGACCTCTCCAGATGTGCACGTGCACACAGTGTGGTCAGTCTGCCAGCGCTGGCCGTCCTCCACATCACGGCCCTCCCACACACACCGCCGCCTCACACACTCACACCCCTCCAGGTACTGCACGCGAGCCTGCAGGTCTGCATTCTGTCAAAACACCACCAAAAAAAAAAATAAGACTCTTTTCCACACTTGCATTCTCATGGTTGTATTTAATTATACCTGAGTTTTGAGCATGTCCAGCATAACAGCCAGCTGCTCCAGCCTCTGCTGCAGCTTCTTCAGCTGGTCACCTTTCGGTTCCGGAGGCCTTCCCCCTTGAGGAGATCCGGGGGGGCCGAGCGCCGCAGCTCTCTGCAGCTGGTCGCTCTGGACGTCCTGGGGATAACGCCTGCTTTTGTCCTTTGCCCTTGTCCTGTGAGGTTTACTGCTGGGCAGGGGTCGCTGGAGCATTCCTGCCTTGTCAGACTGAGAATCTGAGCTATCGACGCCAGCAGAGGGAGGAGGGAGTCGGGCATCTGGAAGAGAAAAGCAGCCACTGAAGAACTCTTGAAAAACCAACATGCAAACTGTTAAATGAACTGGTGTGATGTTCGAGGACAAGAAGAGAAGATCTAATGCAACAAAATCATGCTGGTCCTCAGCTAAACCCACCGTGACATGTAGGATAACTTAGAACGTAAAGTTAAGACTCGTAAAACTGTGCATGACTAGGAAATTTACTCAAGCTTTCCTACTTTATCACAGCTAAAAATACAAAAAATTACGAGTCGAGAAGTCGCAATCACCATGACAACGCTTCCTCTCATCCAAACACCTCGTATCAATCTCAGACGCATGATTTCAAGTTTAAACAGAAAAGGATGCAGGTGCTGTGTGTTTACCTGTAATATTGTCACAGAGCCACGGTCGCTGCTGATATGGTTTCACTGAAATTTCAGCTCTCTTCAGATATCCCTGCAGTTATACACAAAGAAATATGCATTTTATACCTGTATACATGCATTCGTGTTAAAAGGCAAACAGTTTCAGCAGTCCTTTCCCACAAAATATCGTGAGAAACTCACACTAAATTTGCTGTCCTTCTTTCCTGGAGTGCTGGCAAGAGTGACAACAACATCCTGGGGTAGGAGCAGGTTAATGTTCTCCTCATGTTTCAGATGAAGTATCACAGCTTCTTGACAGTCGATATAAAAAGCCAGTCTGTCAGGTTCCAGGCTCACGGCCAACTGTACCCACTCCTCCCTGGAGAAGGGGTTCCTCCCAGGAAAGCCAAAGCTGGCAGTGCGCCGACCTCCTCCCTCTCCATTCAGGAGGGACAAATCCAGAGTGTTACTGAGGGTGGAGGAGATGATCTGGAGGATGGGTGAGGATGCGGAGGAGAGGGAAAGGAGAGTGGCGCTGGTACCCGCGGCCTGAAGTGCCACCAAATGCACCCCCATGCTTCCCTGAACCTTGGAGTGCAACAGGTGGGAATATTCAGGGGGAAGAGTCAGGCTTGGCGCTCTGGGACGTATCCTGTAGGCGGCGGGGCCAGATGGGGACTGCAGCCGGAACACGCCGCTGATATGTTCGGACATGTTTAAAGGTGCCAGGAGGTCAAGCACTGGGATAGAGACAAAACAGAGAATTTAACTTGAGACAAACAAACATTGTGCCTAACGACCTGTAGCAGGGGGATAAAGGAGTCAGAACAAGCCATAAACCAGTCACCCAGCACTGCCAGCTGGAACTAAATGCTGTTTAAAACTCAGTGCAGAAAATGCTTCCTGTTACTTTGG
>BJFM01002102.1:39641-53213 GCA_016586285.1 Arothron firmamentum | reverse complement strand
ACACACACACACACACACACACACACACACACACACACACACACACAGCCATTTACACCTGTGTGTGTTTGGTAGCCTGATGCAGAGTATTTCAAGATTGAGCTTCCCAACAGTGGAGAGGTGATCCTGTCCAAACCTCTTGACTATGAGGCCAAAGCCCTGCTGACTGTCACCATCCACGCCTCAGTAAGCTCTGCACATTTTCAGAAAAAAAAAATTCACAAAGTCGTCACACGAACTCACCTTCTTTTAAGAGTAAATCAGACTTCTTTAATCGCAGCTTTGCTACTTTTTCTTGTCAGGAGATGAACACAGCAGAGCGCTACAACACCAGCACCAACCTCACCATCACAGTCCTGGATGGAGATGACCAGTACCCCCAGTTCCTGCCCTGTGTGCTGCTCTTTCAGGATGAGACCAGCCGTGTCTGCACCAGTCCTGTGTACACGGTCAACGTCACAGAGGGGGAAGAGGTCAGCAGTCAGGACGTGTTCTCATACATATATACAGTATAGTGTATGTGTACATACTGTACATATATGTTAAACACACACAGGTTTTCCATGAAGCTATTCACTGATTACCCATGCAACACCCATGCACGTGACATTACAAATAGTATACAGTATTATCATATCTATATTCCTGATAGCAAGGTATGTACTGTTAGCGTATATTTGTATGGTATTGAGTAGGTGTTGAGTAACAGATGTGTGTCACGTTGCAGGATATTGTGCTGGACTTCTCCCCGGGTCCCATTCAGGCAGTAGATGGAGACAGAGGCCTGAGGTCTCCCATCAGCTATGCCATCCTCTCAGGTTCCACCCACAGCAGCGAAGATTGTGCTTCAAACGCTCTGCACTCACGAGCCTGCATTAAAAACCTTGCATTTATGCTCCTGCCTCAGGAGACGACGGCGGGCGTTTGCTGTTGGACAGAGAGACGGGGGAGATGAGACTCGTCCGAGGGGTCGGAGACAGACTGACCACCCCGGCGCTGCACATCAACATCATGGTAGTTTTCCAACAGTGTGAGGAGGAGAAGCTCACCCCTGCAGCTCTTCATCTCTGTCTCTTTGTGTCCTGTCAGGCATACCAGCACGACGACCCCAGGAAGTACACCGTTGCCACGGTACTGGTCCGAGTTCTGGCGGTGAACCATTTTCATCCAGAGTTTGAGAAGACTGAATATCGAGGCTTTGTGACTGCAGGGAAAACCGTGGCCTCCCTGGTCAACACCTACGGCAGCAAAGCCCTGAAGTTACAAGTGCAAGATCAAGACTTTAATCATGTACACAAGCCACCAAAAAAAACAAAAAACTGCTCATCAGTGATTTATATGACTCTTCTTCACCTGCCATCTTTTTCTAAACATGACAGGCTTCCAATCCCATGATCCACTTCACCTTCGCCCCGACATCAAACCACACAAGCATCTACCAAATCACCCAGGAGGGTCTTCTGATTGCCAAGACCGATAAACTAAAACCAAACCAGAAGCATGTACTGGAGGTGAGCTTTAGGATGCCTGAGTAAAGACAGTGATGGTGTGATCTAAAAAAAAGCCTCTAATGCTTCCGCAGGTCATGGCTGTAGATCAAGAATCAGGTGACGCCGCCTTTGCCAGTGTGGTGGTGGAAGTTCTGGCTGAAGGACAACTGGGTATGGAGACGCTCTCATGTGCTGTTTGTGGCAGGTTTCACCTTCAGGCTGATCAGAGAAGACTCTCTCTGTCCCTGTCAACCGTAGTTCCGTACGCTGCGCTGGCAGAGGAGCACGTGATCAGCTGCACTGTGGGGAAAGCGTTATTCCTCTGCACGGTCTTCCTCACTCTTCTTGGGTGTGTCGTTTCAATGGTGATGTGGCTGAAAAAGAAGCACAGGGGAAAGCGGGACCCGCTGGAGAGGGGCTGCGTGGCTCAGGGCAAACACCCAAATGTGGTGAGGAGCTAATTTACGGGATTTTCAGCTTGTGTTTGTGTTGCCTAATGAAAAGTTACTGAACTGTTTTCTCTTTCTTTAACTCCCACAGAGCTTACGATGGTTCCAACTGGTGAGTGTTTGAAGCTTATATTATTCTCATCCCTGTATTTCTTGTCCAAGGTCAGCTGTCCGTTTACATAGTGTATTTATTTACCGTAATATTATAAGTGCATTAAATATTAGACGCTTCAAAGCTAATGTAAGATTTGTTTAAGTGCCTATAAAGCATGAATAGAAAATCATGTCAAGTGATTTTTCATAATGCTGTTTTTTAGTACAAACTAAACTAAAGTTTAGCACAGTACTTAAATTTAACATTATGGAAAATTTACTCAAGTTGTTTCTGTTCTTATTTCCCATCACAAAAGCTTAAACGTTCTGCTCAAATGCTGGCATGTTAGGCTGAGCCAAAATCTTTCTCTTACCTCTGTCAATGGTTGACATTGCCATTATCGTTACCCAGCTGAATCACCGTAACTCCATGCCGCACGCGGGGGACACGCTGTACGACGGTGAATACGGAACCTGCAATCCTTCTTTCAGCTTCACAGAAACACCGGGCATGTATACCCTTCACGCCATCCCTCCTGGCCCTGGATCTGATCCACCCAGGATGACTGCCACACCCGACACCCACATCACTGCGATGGAAGCTGTTCGCAAACCCACTAACAGCATTTCAGCGCCCACCAAACACCCCTGCAGTTCGCCCAGCTCTCCCTCAGCCACTGTGAATGTGAGCAGTCCATACAATCCACCAGCAGAAGAAAAGAATGCTTCATCCCCAGACTCAGAGGCACTAGGCAACACCAGTCCGGGCTCTATGACCTTTGACCTCACTCCCTGTACCTGTCTTGACTCAGAACCCACAGAAATAACCCCCAGTGATGACTTGACTAACCCTGCTGCCAGCCCCTCCTCTCAGTCCAGCATTCCGTGGAGCAGAACCCGCATAGCCTCAGCAGAAATAGAAAAGCCTCTCTGCAAACCCTGCGTGAGGACGCCTCCTGACTCCCCTCTACAGCCCTCCCCCTTCCCCCGACGAGCGTGTACACCCCCGCCCACCCCAGACCACGCATCGTTAAAAGCCAAGCTGGTACATATAGACACATCCTCCATTGACACACCTCTGGGAACGCCCAAGATGACATCCACCAGTCTGAGCATTGAGATGGGACAGTTCTCCACATCGCTGGATGAAACGGACCCATCACAGCTCCCAGCTGAGGCCGCATGTGCCGGCAGTCCCACTCAGGACAGAAGGCCCTCCACAAACTCCGGAGACACTCAGGATGGCCGCGGGGCAGGGGGCGGAGTGGATGATGGGGATGAGGAAGTTGACAAGAGCAACGAGGGTGAGGATGAGTTTGAGCTGGAGGACGAGGCGCTTCTCAGAGCGTTGATGCGTTGTAATCCCTACTTACTCACATTCAGTAAGTGACGTGTCTGCAATATCGCAAGATCTGAGAGTGATGAGACACACAAAAGAGAGTGGAGGTTAGGTGAAGATGGCTGAAGCTCACCGCCAGCAGCAGAAACATCACTGTCAAAAGAAAGAGACTGCGGCTGGTTCCTTCTACACCCCAACAATAGAAGCAGCTCATAGGAAGACCTACTGTATGTTCATTAAACAGCTCATTTTCTTAGAATAAACACCGTAATTTTGTTCCTTTTTTTGACCAGATGAACATTTCTAGTAACCTTCATGCTGACACCACAGCCATCTAAAACAATCACTTTCAAAGACAAGTATATTCACTGATACACTCAATAAATCTGACAGTTTCAATCACTAAGTGAATGTTAAATGTGGATGAGTGGATGATAACTGTTCCGTAAGTGTGGAATCAGAGGTGACGCCTGCGTGGAACCATTTGGATTCATGTCTAAGGGTGAATGCTGAAAATAATCACACCTGATTCGATTTGATGCATGTAATTTACAAACTGCCTCCTTTTTTTTTTGTCTGAATAAAAGTTACCACTGAGAATCTGCCCCCATTTCCTGAAATATTTGACTCAACACTGCTTGAATACATGTGGTTATGTGACCTCAAACCTCAAATTCTGTCATTTCAGCCATACAGCTTAAGCTTGATGCACCTCAGGGAACCTTTCACTTAAGCATAACAGGCTACTTTAACTGTAGCATGATGACATGGACCTTTTGCAAATTAGTAACGTTGTTAGAGTGGTTAAAATGACAAAACGTGCTGCTTCGTCACTGGAGAGTGCTCCGTTAGCAGCCACATACAGAACTAACACACAGGGAAAATCAGGTTCTGATTCCAAAGGAAAAGGTTCTGGTGCTGTTATTATCAGTGATGCGCTTGAGGCCATTAGTTTAAAACTGAGGTTTTCTCCTGTAGTAGGCAAATACTATCAAGGAAATGATTTTGCTGACATGACTTTGACCAAGAGATCAGGAAGGAAACAGGAAACAAAATATCCTGGAGAAAAAGAAAACTTTTCCAAAACTTCCTGACAATAACTTAGCTAAAGATTGTTAATTAGTATTAAGAGAATCTGTGTTAAAAAAAAAAGAAAAAAGAATTAGTAGTACAATTATACAAAAGAATATTTTTGTCTTTGTTTGGTTTTTATTAAGACTTTCTTAAAAATAACAAACAAAGCAGGAAAAATTGGATCCGACTGTTGGAGTGCTCAGTTTGCTGACAAATGACTTAAGTTAAAGTCACGAGTTAAAGGGTGGTCACTGCAGTGAGCTTGTTTAAAAAACAACAACAAAAAAACATGATATAAACTATCTACAGTGGTTATAAATGGTGGTAGTGTCGTTACAAGCATAACAAATAATTTTCAAATTGCTTACCAAAAAGATGGAGATTATAGTTTGCTTCATATAGTTGTGCTGAATGAGATGAAGTGGGGACGTGAGCCATCGAGAGTACGTGCACACACACAAACACACACGTGCACATACACACACACACACCATGGTGATGACAAAAGGCAGGAGCAGCTTTGAGGACAGACTGTTGACATCTCATCTGATGGTGATTCGGTGAGCTAACACAATAGGGTTACGTGTTCATGCGGATGTTTTGAGGACCAGTGTGGCCAACTCCCACTGATGACATTATTGCACTAAAAGTCTTCATAATCACTGAAAAAGTTCACGTTTCAAATGCACCCGGCTATAGTGTATTCTGAACAATTAAGTCATCAGCAAATTCTACTGACCAGACATCAGCCTTACTCGTCACTTTATACATTTAGAGTACAAAATTTGTTCTATCGTGGTTCAGTAACATTTCATTAGAAAATGACAACACTGTTTTTTTGCTCGACCTGGAAAACATGGTGTGTGTAGAACAATGCAAGGCTGGTGATGTAGATCCAAACCTTAAACAAAGTGACAAACTGGCCAAGCACGCACACTTTGAAATGCTAAAGGATGTTTGGAAAAAAAAAATTGAATAAATTATTGTCCAACTTGAGTGAACAAGCTCATCTCATTTCAAAATACTCCACCTGCTACTGGAGGAATAAGATGGTATAAAAGATGAACACAGTGTCTCTAGAGCCATGTGGATATTTAAAACTCGTCGTGTCGACTCAGAGCTTCTCCAAAGTTGGTCACCTGGCTGCCTACAAACAAGTCGTACTTGTCCACGATCTCTTCTTTGGTCAAACGGCTATCCTGAAGGGAGGAGAACCAACATTCGTCAGTACATGGATTATTATCTTAGCATGGTTAACAAAACATGATGTTATGATTGTTTCTTCTGCGTATAATAAATTTGTGTTAGATGTAAAAACTGTTATATTTGTGCGTTTGATAAGATTTCTCTGTAGGTTGTCATGTTGACAGAATAATCTGTTGAATGACAGTTTCATGATATTAAATACATAAGGTAGGAAGGCGTGGTGAGGTACACCCAGTTATTTCTCTATACCTGACTAAGCCTGTTAACACAGTAAAAACACACATAAGGTTTCTCGGTACTTTGTAACTCTGCAGTGGAATCCCTTAAGCTGACTTACACATGTAAGGGAGCCTTAAGAATTTCTAAATACAACAAAGCTGTGACAGTGACTAAACACGGAACACCAACACTTTTTTTTGTTGAATGTTGAAGCTTTACACTGCGTACTTTGTCAGTATCTGACTCGTAAACCAAGTGTTTGGCCTCTGCCTCAGCGTGGTCGTAGTCGTTGGGCAGGATCCAGTCTCTGGTCTCATCCTTGTCCATCTTCCCATCTTTGTTTTTGTCTCTGAATTCGGTAAATTGCTCCCGCTCCGTTTTCACCCACTCAGGCTCTGTTGCATCTCCCTCCTGGTTGTACATGTCACCTATAACATAGAGGGAGATCTGTTGTTTTAATGTGTGACAATAACACAAATCCTATCTATACTTATTATCTCAGTATTTATCCACAATTAGGAATGACAATATACTATATTATGTAATGAAAGTCTATAGTCTCACCGATGTATTCATCTAAATCAATTAAACCGTCTCCATTCTTGTCAATGTCTTCCATAGTTTCCTGTAGGAGGAAAAGAAGGAGTCAAGGAAATGATAAGAGTTATATCTAGAAAACTTTTTATTCCCATTACATTGTGCCACTCACCAGCACAACAATATCTTTCATGTGGTCATACTCCTCTGGGTGAAGAAAAGCTGTGAACTCCTCCTTATTTGCTTTCATATCGTTGTCTAGGTCTGCCATTTTGAATCTCCTCTCATCACGAGCCATCATCTGCTTGTAGCTGTAGCCATCTTCAGGGTCAGAGTCATCTGCAACAACAAGTCAGAATATAACAACGGCATAAAAAGACTCTGTCAACCTCTTCATGCAGCGTGGACAGGCATACCCATAATGTATCCATATGTAGCTTTCTTGTACTCCTCCCACGACACCACTCCATCTTCGTCGAGGTCGTGACTCTTCCACTGGCGATCCACGTCATCATAGATCCACTTTTTCTGAGCATGCTTGATCCACTTCTTCATCTCCTCAACAGTGACATATCCATCCTTATCCTCATCTATGCGTTCCACCAACATGCTGTTGAGAAAAGCAATCAGATATCAGCTGCTGTTTTAAAAGAAATTCACAGATGTACATAATGTCAGCGACAGGTTACCTGAGTCTCTCTTTGCTTTCCTCAGGTGTGAGCTGGTCAAAAGTTTTGGCCTCCTCCTGTCCCAGAAAAGCTTCATGGTCATAATCAAAGTTCTCCGCATCGTCGTGTTCCAGTTTGCTGAGGGGGTCATCGTGGTGAACACGGTCCTTCTTCTCGGTGGGTTTGCTGGTGGCATAAACCACACAGAGGGCAAAGCACATAACAAATGGCCGCAGTTCCATCCTGTAAGCAAGCACTGTTTGGATATAGAGAGAAATTAAAGAAGCTACTGTTATTACTCAGCAAGGATGTTCAGGTTTAACCTGCCTGTGTCAAATTAACAACAATTTACTGTCAATTTCACAAATAGTTGAGCTATGTGGTGAATTGACAAACTCAGCTGCTTCAGCTGATGCAACACTGGGTTTTTGTAGAATAACTACATGACACAGACAGTAACAAAAACACCAACATAAACATTCACATGTAAAAATGTAGGTCTTACAGATGAGACAATTGTAGCCACAACCAAATCTGTCAAGAGCTTTACATTGTTTTAAAGTTGACATTAAGTAGAAATTAACGTGAAACTTGAGTAAATAATACTGATAAAAGTAATTCAGAGAGAACATTAATAACTTTTATCAGTAATATTCACTCATGTTTCACGTCTATATCTATATTTATATATCTATATCACGTATAGATCTATATCTATATATAGATAGGTAGACAGATATAGATCTATGTATATCTATAGGTATATATACACTCACATAACCGGATTGGCTATGTAAAGAAATCAATTGTTAGTATATTTATATTAAATCACATTTACCATAATTTTGCATGCTTTAGCATTTCTAGATGAGTCGTTTTTATCTAGCCTTTCAGTCGCGCAGAAAAAACAAAACTTACTCTTGTCATATTGTGTCAGTTTTGTTTTGTTTTTTTAATATATCTACCGTTATTATCCGCAATCAGTGCTGAAGAGCAATATTAGACTGGCTAATGTAGCGTGCCGTCAGTTTGAAATGATACCCAAAAAATCCAGTCATTCAGTCGAAAGGCACGAGCAATTACACAAATGAGAAGTGCCTAAAACTAATCATTCGACAAATAAAAAAACGTTGATTTTAAGCTTCAAAAATCCAAATTTACTTAAGACAACTCACCGGCGTCCTTAGGGAAGTTCTTCGAAGCAGATTGAGAGACCCTCCTATCGGAAACACACCCTTGTACTTCCTGTGCCAGACACCAACGGACCAATCAGGCTGCTGAAATGCGAGTGCCATGTCGCTCGCTCATTGGTCCACTTCAGAGGAACTTCGGTGATTGGATTGGCCGAGACCCGCCACGTCCTCAAAGTCAACAAAAGTTGCCTCTCAATCATAACAGAAGCGGTACTGTGTGGGAAAGGTAAACGGAACAAGAACAAGTGTTTTCCCACGTAACTGGGAATACTATATAATCTGCAGTACAATTATTTCTATTAGAGCATATTTGCAAAACAGAAAAAAAACAACGTTTTGACAAATCAACGCATATTTTTTTTATTATTTGAAGAATCAGACATTACTATCTATACATTCGCTAGTATGAAAATAAGCAATTATTTTCCCATATTTTCAAAATGATCATTTCCAAAATACATAACAGGGAAACCACTTACACGCATTATTGACACTCATTTGACACTATTGTATCCTTCAAAGCCCTATTAATGTAAATTAACATATTTACTCTATAAGAAAAGTTCAAGAGAAAGGTGTCTGTCTCAGCTTTTTAGTCGTAAAAAGTATTTGTCGTATTTGTGTGGTCTTTCAACTCTTGCTCTTGATTGTCCCTGTCTTCTTGGCTGGACTGACAAGCTGTGCTGTTCAGGTCATCACAATCCCCACTTCCTGATGCACCAACACACATAAAAAATATTCTTTGGTCAGTGGAGTGCAAAGCTGGTCTTCAGCAAAGGCGCTTGATCTAAAGTGCAACAGGTACGCTGCATTAAATCTAATGTCAGATTTAGATTTAAAATTTTAGTTTGAAAGTGATCATAATAGCTTTTGCACTGCGGTGAGGTAAGCTGTTCTTGCTGACCTGTGCTTGTTTCACACTCCTTCTTTTCAGTGAGGAAGATTCGTTGCATCATCAGTTTTCTCACAGTGTGGCATGTGTACGTGAGCTCTTCCAGAAAGAAAGTATAAGCGAGTGAAAGGCAAACGTAACAGCAGAAACTTTAAATACTAAATCTGTACATGATCATACATAAGTCTATATAGAACTTTACCTTTCTGTTGACCTTCCTCGAACAACACACATGTTCCCAAAGCGTCTGTGGATTGTCAGGTGATCAGTATTAGTATACATTAGAGAATTCAACAAAGACTCACGTGTGTTTAGCATCAGTAGCATCTGTTTTTAAAGGTGCATTAAGCATAACTAATGTATTCTTGTCTGTTGGAAAGCAGGATTTAATACCGCTGACTTTTAAGTTATTGGTACTGTAAACATGCATTTGATTGACCACCTGCTTCAAAACCAGGGAAATAGCTGTAATTTTTTATTATTTTAACAACACAAGTAGGCTCTTAGGGTCTAACAAGAAGGATACAAATCTTTTTATTTAAAGAATACAAAGTATAGAGGCTTATGATGACTCATACTAAAGACTAAACACAGTTAAACACAAGTATGTACTGTGTATTTAGTGGGCAAAAGGGACATTTATTATGTCATAATTGCAATAAAATGTTCTCAATGTCAACAAGTAAGAGAAAAGTGCGTAATGAAGTCTAAATTAATGCCTAGATGGGTGTTGAAGGCAGAAAGACATTAATTGCATTCTAGAGGACAGGGTTTCAACGGATACAAACGAAATAAAATTCATAATGTCGTGTCATTTTGTGCAGTAGGGGGCGGTATGCATCTATTTTACAATCAATAAATAAACCGCGAAGATGCACCACTTCTTACCTTCATATTCTCCAGCAAAAACATATTGTCCAACCTGCATCATCGGCCTCTCGCTATCAATGTCCTAGAACATAAATACAAATGAAGATGAGTGAGAGGTGTTGTGAAACAAACGACACTCTGCTGATAGCATCTTATCCTTTTAATTTACAAAGTAGCATCTAAAACTCACGAGTATCTTGCATGTACCGTCACACTTGGACATAAAGTCGGTGTTGATAATTCCAGAGAGCTCCACCACCACAAGTTGCTCCTAGAAACATGTCTACATTTAGATCTATCGCCTAAACGTACATATTTGACAAGTTAAAGAGGTTCAAGCAAAACAGTTAACTGTACAATGCATGACACTGACAGTAAACCATTATGTTAACGTTAGCCACATATAGCACGCTAGCGTGAAAATGGTATTACCTCCTCTTCCCACTCATCTTCCATTATGAGTCCTGAAAAATACAAAAGGTTCGAAATTAAGATAAATTCATTTCCATGTAGTTTTAACTGCAAAAGACATTTGTGCTTCTTTTTTTTTACACAGTCCATCCAATCTACTTCCGCGAATGTACGGTATCCGTGAAGGTGCATTTTCGCCATTGACCGCTTGCGTGTAGTTACAGCCTCTGACCATGTAGGAGCGCTGTTGCACAGTTGTACCGGCCTTGCAATCCGCATTTGATGTGCACTGGAAATGCAGGGAAATGAATAACAGTTCTTTCTCTCCCTCCATTTATCCGTCTATCTGCATTGATTGGATCTAAATATTGGCTACCTGTAGGCGCACTCATCTACATCTAACATTAATGTTATTAATGTTCTCTTGCAGGAGGCCATAGCTGAGGTGATGAGATGAGTCGAGATGAGGTGATACACTTTATTGATCCCCAAGGGGAAATTCATCTGTCAAAGCTAGGAAGAAGTAACAAAATCTGAAATAAGCACCTGCTATAAATGTGGCCAAACGCAGACAGAAACACATTCACAAATGGAGGCTACGGGAGAAACACAATTGAATAATCAAATTGCACACCGGTGAAAAAATATATTAAGCACAAGAAGCCATCACAAAGCTTAGTGTATGGGTTATTTTTCATTTTTCTCATTTTTTGTTTTGCAACACTGCCATTAATATAACAGACAATTTCACAATATCTATGTAAGGCACAGGTGCTGGAATAAAGCAACTTCAGGTTGCATATAATTAAGGCAAATTTTTACTCTGAGGTTTGTTGTTATAAACTAATTTTAGTATATAGTGTATATATACATGTAGTATAACTAGATTAACTAGAACTCAACAGCTTTGGGCATGTTTCAATCTCTAAAAAACATATTTCCGGTGATTCTTTATGGGTTATGTATCAATTATGCTTCATATAGTATGTAGCTTTGAAAATGTTTTGATGTTTTTATTTTTGTTTTTTCCTTTTCTTTGCAAAGGAATGAGTAAATAGTCAAGTACAAATATCCACTTGAATAAACAATTTGAGTGGATTTATGCATTATTTCTAACCCAGTTTATTTTACTCAAATAAAAATAAATTCTAGTAAAAGTGTTGGAAGGTGTGTATACAGATTACACTGATGCTTTAATGTTTGTTTTGTCATTAGTCAGATATCAGAACATTCCATTTGTTGTTGCTAATCACAAAGACTAGATTCCAGGTTTAATTCCTCAGGTTTATTGCACTCAACACTCATTTACTTTTGAGGAAACCGCTGCTTCCACATTGGTTTCGGTGTTAGAGGGGAAACAAAAACTGCGAATTTCAATTGTGCATATTTTATCATTATATTTTTTGAGAATAAATTGGAAATCATTTTCTTTTTCACTGGTGTACATTAAGATATCCCCAAATCCAGTGGTGTAACGGCATGGACAGTCGTATCCTCACATGAGAAGCAGGTTGATGCTGAAATGAGACTCGCACTTGAAGGGAAAAAAAGATACATTTTGAATCAGAATCAGACAAACCAAATTAAAGGGGGTGCAAATCCCCCATGTGGCTTTTCCCTCCCCATTTCTGGCCTATCATTTATCTCTGGACCATGGTGGGGTTGTCATGTCGACCGGCCCACAAGTTACTATGACAACGGCTCAAGGGGAAGCACTTGCTAGGGAGGTTATTGCCTCCTTGGGGATGTAGGAAAGACAGGGGGAATGTGAACAGAGACAAAGATAGAAGGACTCATAGACACCAGAAAGGCTTCAATGAAGACAGAGGTCAAGTTGGAGTATGGTGGCCTGGAAGAGTGCTTGAGCGCACGTGTTTTACTATAAAGGCCAGTGTATAAAACAAAACAAAACTAAATAACAGTTGTCTTTCTGAAGGCTTGCATGCAGAATACAAAGTTTTCTTCTTCCTGGACAGGAGAAAGATCTCAGCTTCCCCTGTACATGATATATTACACTTTCCCTCTCAGTGCTGTACCCCGGGGCAGAAAGGGGTGGAGGCAAGACAGGGAGTGACATTAAGGACCCTCCAAGGTGTCAGATGGGTCCCCAGCTTCCCCCGCATTTTGTCATATAAATGTCATGAAGACAAGTTTAGAGTTGGGTATACTTTGGCTCTCCTTCTGCCTGGGGGTGGGGGGTGGTACTACAATGGTTAATTGCCCCATCAGCACTGATGGGGTAAATTGGTAGAAGGGCTAACTATATATGTATTGCAGTGAAAACAACAACCCCTGGCATACACCTCAGGGCATGAAACGCATGGTGTGTTTTACAGTGCGGCCTGCGCATCTGACTCAGTGTACATGTGTGTGTGTGTGCTCTTGTACTTGCTACATGCTGAGCACATAAATCTGCATTCTACTAGCAAAGTGAGGACATATTTGGGAAGTGAGGACATTTTGTCTGGTTCTCACAACTTCAAAGGACTATTTGAGAATTAAGACATGGTTTTAAGGTTGGGGTTAGAACTGGGTTTAGAGTAGGGTTAGGGTAAGGGGATTAATTGGGATGGTTAGGGTTAGGGTAAGAGGCTGGAGAATGCATTATGCCTATGAATGCCATCATAAAGACAGAAATGCAAGGATGTGTGTATGTGTGCTCTCAAATTAGAGCTACAGAGGTGGGAAATGCCACTCAATATTTACCACTACAAAAATGAACTCAAAACATAGATAAATGTTTTATCATTATATAAATTCTATATAGCGCGCAATATGTTTATTCTCTATATTTCTGTTGAAACTGCAATCTGTGCATTACCTTTGCATGATGAACATATAACATTTCCTCCATATCACTTATGTAGATGTTCTGTAGCAATTGTATGGCATATCGAATCAAATTTGAAATCAAATATGGATATCTATATTCAAAAGCAATCAGCTCAAATAACATTTACAATATAGGTGTAATATTGCATCACAGGGTCGCATTGGTGAAATTTAAAGATTGCTTCGAAAACAAAGAATAAATAAGTGATGTTTTTGTGCTCATTCATAAATGGAGCATGAGACATATATTATGATCGATCACACACACACACACACACACACACACACACACACACACA
>BJFM01002102.1:21122-37295 GCA_016586285.1 Arothron firmamentum | reverse complement strand
CTTAATTCTGGTCAGTGCACTGACAACACAGAACAGGGAGTGAACTTCAAGTCGCTGCCTGCTCGGTATTCTTTAACAACAGCCTTAATGTGCCCCCCGAACAACAGAGTCCTTTACCTGGACGCTGGTGTGCGCTTCGGCGATCCTGGTAGCTTTGAAAACAGCAGTTATCCAGTTAAGTCCCGTTTATCCGGCTCAAGTTAAAAGAAACAATCCAAAACAATTTTTAAAGTATCGCTACACAACTCTCTTCTGTCCCTGTTCTCCTCACACCCATGGCTCTTCCCTTTCTCTGTATCCACACACACACACACACACACACACACACACACACACACACACACACACACACACACACACACACACACACACACACCTGCAGTGTGCACACCAACAAAGATATCAAATGCGTTTGTATTCTCAAACAGCTGCATGCATGTCAGTGTGTGTGTGCGTGCGTGCGTGTGCCTGCGTCTGTTCTTAAACATTATCAGAATGAATTTGCAAAGAACAACAGAATGTACACACATTGACACACAGATGCACACACACACACACACACACGCGCGTTGTTAAAAGATGGTTTCCCGCACTTGTGATCAATAGAGAGCCAGGAATGTTTATATAAATAGTTACATTGCTGATAGACCCGGGTTATTGATTGCAGTGTAAATGAAAATCTTTATCAGATTAGAGACTGTTCTCAGCCGCTGGCAGGCAGGCGGGCTTGGCCCCCCGGCGCAATCTGACAGGACGGTGGGGACAGCTGCAGTGGGCAAGGGTCTGTGGCCTGTGACATAAACACAGTACATTAAAGCACTATCACAGTGCCGATATGAGCCATATATCTTTAAGTTGCAGAGAAGGGGGGTTGGCGAGAAGAAAAGCAGGCAGAAAGATGGTGTTTAAGGAGGAGGAGGAGGGGGCTGGTTGGTTGGGTGAAGGTGAAAGGGTACATTAAGGTCTGTCCTTGATTAAAAAAGGTCAGTAATGAGACGGCAGGATGCACGCGGGGTAACAGAGATGCATCCGTCTCATCTGACGTCCGTCTGTCAGTCAGAAACAAGAGGAGAGGCTCTGTCAATTATTATTTCTGGAAGTTTTTGCCGTGATGCTTGATTTCAATGGTGAATAAAAACCTAAAATGAGCTCCTCAAATTAATTTAAAAAAATCTATTTTTATTGAACTGTTTTCCCCACAATGCCAGTTAATGCTCGATGCAAATATGTGTGTTCAAAATCTATTACCATTTCGTTCATTACGGGATGAATACAAGAGCTATGAAGTTTCTGTTTATTGTTGTGATGTTATGATGATGAGTATACTGTAGGTGCATTGTGTGTTACACAAGTAGTAACATCAATGCAAGAGAGCGTAAATATTACATCTGAATGTATACACTGCTCACATAATTATTTTTGTTGTGTAGTCAATTAAATGACGTTATGAAAGTGTATATTTAATTAGATCCAACCACTGTTTTGCATGATGTGATATAAATGCTCAACAAAGAGCCAGTTTCCTCGCAGTTATAACTGTGTTTTTATGCAACAACAAACAATGTTGAGATAAAAACAGCGGCTGTTAAATGAACGCTTTTATCTGCTCTTATCTTCAGGTCACAATTTAGAGAAAAACCTTTAGCTTTGAAACATTCAGTTCTTTATTTAATCCTATCCCCTGAGGAATATTATAGACCTCCTGCGTAGCCTTTACCCACATTCCTTCACCTAGTTTAGCGCTCATGCTATTGATTTTCCCATTAAGGGCTAACACTAACCCCTGAGTAACCAGCCTTTGTGTTGCTGTTTGTGGAGGCAGTATTGAACAGATGCTATCCAGGGACCGTAATCAATGGCCTCCACTGTTATGCAATACTATTTACATGACTCATTTATTTTATTTTCTTTCCCTTTTTTCTCCTTCCACTTTCACCCCCCCTCTCTCTCTTTCTCTCTCTCTCTGTCATCTTCTCTCTCCTGTCCTTTTTCTGTATCTGACACCCACAGGTGGGGTGGTAATGTGTGGCAGCTGTAGCCTCTGGTATGGACAGCGGTGAGGGAGGAGGAGGGGATGGAGGGGGAGGAGAGGAAAGAGATGCTGACCTCAGTCCCCAGGCTTTATCTCTTCCTCTCCTGACCCCGGCGGTCGTTCCTGAGCAGGGGTCATCCTCTCACACCACGGCTATGGCCCCTGCCAAAGAGCTCCTGACCCTGCTCCAGCAGGGGGAGGAGGGTGCAAAGGGGTCCCAGGCTGGAGAAGAGAGCCGGGGAGGTGAGCAGAAGGAGGAAGGCCGACATTCACAGGAGAATGGAGTGTGTCTGAAGCAGGGGATAAAGGAAGACTTCGCGGAGGGATATTTGTCGAAGCAAATGAAGGAAAATGGGGAGGTGTGTGTAGGTGTGGGAGAGGTGTCAGTTACAGGGGGCCTCTCGGCAGCCCTTAGTAGCAAAGAGGAGGAGGCCATCTCAAACCAAAGCCAAACCAAATCCAAATGTTCTTTATTACCTCAACAGAGCCAGCACAGCTCTTCTTCCAGCACTGCAAGGGCCAGTGGCACACTCAACAGCAAAACAGCCGCCTCTCCAAAGCCCTCCCCCACTCCCTCCATCTCTCCACAGTCCTTCGCTCTTCTTTCCACCTCTCCAAAGCACTTCTCTTGTCCGTCATCCTCTTCTGCCCTGCCGAGCGAGACAGAGGTAAAAGACATTAAGGCAGATCAGGGCTGGATTTCTGGGTTTCCTCAGAGCTTTAAATCCCAGCAGTCTACTCTGGCTTTTCCACTGGCAGGTGCGAAGCCTGCCAGCGCACCTGCTGAGGATGACGGGCCGGCAGGGGTTCCTCACTCTTCCATTTTAAATGAAGATGGTGCCAAAGCTCCAGAACCAAATGACAGCCAGCTAGACACTGAGGCGAACGATGAGAGAGAGAAAGAAGGAGAACAGAAAGACGCTGTCCTTAAAAACCTCAACCAAGACCTCTCTCCCAATTCGCTGACCAGTCACATGACCATAATGCACTCGCGCAATTCCTGCAAGACCCTGAAATGTCCCAAGTGCAACTGGCACTATAAGTCTCAGCATACGCTGCAAGCACACATGAAAGAGAAACATCCAGAGACGAGTGGCCAGTGTGTGTGCGGCGCCTCCAGGGGAAAGTGCGTCTGTGGCGGTGCAACACGAGATGCGTGCGGATACTGCAGTTCGGGAAAGCCCCACCCTCGCTTGGCCAGAGGAGAAACCTACGCTTGTGGTTACAAACCCTATCGCTGTGAGGTGTGTGACTATGCTACCTCTTCGAAAGGCAACCTCAGCATACACATGCAGTCAGACAAACACCTGAATAATGTTCAGAGCGGAGGGCACTTGAATGGTCACGTGCACACTTCTCACGCCGCCAACAATAGCAGCTCTTCCAACGGTCATGCCGTGGAAGAGCCAGCGTACAAGCTCCCACTCTCAATTCTCCCACCTACCACCCAGCCCGCCAGTCTCACGCCGCCCGCGCCCTCCCACTCTCAAGGCAAACGATGGCGGTGTGATGTGTGCGACTATGAGACCAGCATTGCTCGCAATTTGCGCATACACACCACCAGCGAGAAACACACACATAACATGCTCCGACTGCAGAGGGGCTACTACCTGTCCCAGTGCAGGAGTCTGGCTCCACAGCTGAAGCACCTACAAAACGCAGGTGAGTGTTGCCTCGCATCTCCCACCACACACATAAAAATGAAAAACGTGGGGCTCGTCCTAGCGTGTCCCTTTTTATGTTTTAGGTGCAGAGCTTTCCCTCAAAATGAGACTGACCAGTCAACAAGCGACAGAGCCGCCAGTGGCTCTTGGCTCTACGCTGACTCCCTCGCCCTCACCCTCTCCTTCTCCCCCTCCTGCCCCGTGCCTGTCCCCCACTTTGCCCCTCTCCCAGGGTGTGTTTCAATGCCTTGTCTGTTCCTGCTTTTCATCCGACAGCTTAGAGTCTGTGGAGCAGCACCTAAACGCCCCTCGGTCTCTGCCCCAGTCCGAGTGGTGCTCCCTGGTTGCCGGTGGCTGCCACTGTAAGCTCTGCGGCTACACCACCCCGCTGAGGGCTAACTTTTCCCTGCACTGCCAGACTGACAGACATCGCACCCGGTACCAGCTTGCAGCTCACGTTCAAGAGGGAGGAGATAGAGGTCAGGAAGGTGCTGCCCTAATTGCCAAAGGCAACCCGGTCCAGCTGAGATGCAACCTGTGCGACTATGTGACCAGCAGTCTGGAGAAGCTAAGAGGGCATTCCCTTGGCTCACACCACGAGGCCAGTACTCGGGTTTACAGAGTGAGTGCTAATCCACTTGAGGTCCTTAAAATTGCTTTATGATAATGACATTACCGTATATTTAAAGTGCTTCTGACCATTTCTCGCTCCCTTCGTCTCACTTGTGCTAGTTCCTGCAGCAGTATGACGGTGAAGTTGATGGAGGTTCGTGGCTGTTCCATTGTCTGCTATGCAACCACTCCTCCTCTTCCAAACTGCAAGTACTGAAACACAGTCAAACCCCAACCCATCAGCAGAGGGAAGGGCTGCTACAGCTGCAGCCAATGGGCGGAGAGGAGCTGGCGGCCATTTTTACCATCAGGAAAAGCTCCGATGGTGACACAGGTGAAAAAAAAAAAAAAGGTGTCATGGTGCTCCTTGCATGTGTCTGTTGACGTGCAAAGCGGAAACAAGAGATTGGGGTGAAAACAGGAGGAAAATGAGTAATGGCGTTTGCTGCAATATTGATCGACTAAATTGACTGGTCAATACGCATCCTTGTTATATCTCCAATAATGACTGACAACAACTAACTAGCACCTGCTAATCAATGAGCCAATATAAATCCCCTGGAAAAGAGGAGATAGAGGATGGTCATTAGTCTGCCTTCTGTTTATGAAAAACACAGTTTTACTGTGTCAGAAGTGATGGCAGAGCACCTAAAACGTGTAATCGTAGTAGAAATGCATGTGTCCTGTGTCAGTGCACGGATTAAGACTTATTGAAGTGAGCTGATGAGTTGTAAGTCCATATTAGTTTGAGGAGAGTCTAATGGAGAATCAATACTCGATCAATAGCGTATGAAGGCCAGCAGGAAAAATGAACTCTGGGGCAAAGACACGGGGATTTTTGAAGGATGGAATGCAGAGGGAAATATAGAGTGTTGTTTTAATAGCTTGTGATAACATACTGTGCAAGGTATGGCATTTGTAAACCCTGTTGATTTTTCCTGTCCCCTTGCAGATGAGCTCAGCGAGGATATGGAAACTTCCAGTGAAACTACCACCGGTCCTTCGGACACAACCAAAGACTCATGTGACATGGGGGAGAAACAGATTTTTGAGGAGAGAGGTAGGGCTTCTATAGGCAGAGCGAGACAGTGCATTCTGTAATATAGGTATAACAGGGGGAGTGTTAAAAATATAATGCACGTTTATCTACTTTTTTATTTAAAGGAGAAAGTAGGGGAGAGAACGGAGAAAATAAGGAATTGTTGCACCCCATCAAGCGTCCATCCTCTGGATGTACGGAAATGGAGAATTCAACCAAACGCCCTAGAATACACCAGCAAACTGAGAACCAGCAGGTGAGCAGCACTAAAAATGTAGGACTTGTTTTAAAACGGCACACCTGTCTAAATAGAATCCACACACTCACTACACATCAGCCTGTTGGACTGAAACTTTCTTAACCACTTCTTTGCTCTCCTCTCTTAGACTGTCCAGTGCCCTTTGTGCCAGGTTAAACTCCCATTCATTCACTTTCAGCAGCATCTCACACATGTGCACAGTGTTGCACAGGACTGTGTGGACAAGCTCATCAGCACTGTAAGTGTGTGAAAGTGTGGATTTGTTGTGTTTGCAGTCATCAAAAGAAAAAAAGACGAGAGACGGCAAGGCAATGGGGGATGGGGGAGGGTGAAATGTAGGGAGACAATTCCATTAAGAAGGCACCAGAGAGAAAGGCAGTGCTTTTTTTTTTTTAATGCATGTTTAAGTAGCTCCCTGCTATCATTTTTGATGCAGCCGTGCATTCTGTGTGTATGTGTATGCTTGGAGTGGAAGAGAGAGGGTTTGACTGAGTGAGTGAGGGAAAAGGCAGTCTTTCTATAATGCATGTTTAAGTAGCCCTCTATTACCAGAAGTGCAGTCAAGCTAAAAAGGGGCCCCCGTGCTTTTTACTGTGTCTCTCCAACTAACAAAGACTGGTCATCTATCCACATCACCATCCTCCATCTCCCTGGCCCGTATGCTAAGTGGCCTTTGTCTCTTGCGCTCTTCGCCTCCACTTGACTGACTGCTTTTCACCCTTTCTCCCCTATGCTGTCCTCCTCTCTCCCCCCAGCTACTCCCATCATTCCTATTCAGCCATCTCTCTCCCTCTTTCAGCCCCTCCCATTTTGTCTCTCCCAGCTCGCTCTCACTTTCTTATGTTACCCCTCCCTTCCTCTCTCTGAAGCAGTTTTTTTTTGTTCATTGTTCCATACTTCCTCCCTCCCTCTCCCTGCTCCCTCTTTCATATTCTACACCTCTTACCCCCCTTCCACAATCATCCTCCCTCCTTCCCTTCTTACCCCTCCCTCACTCTCTCTGATAGTAATTGAGGTTCATTAATTCAGACTGAGGTGATGATGGCCATTATGTACCTTGCTTTCCAATTACGCTCTCTAGATTAAGCCTGACCTTCAGTTTTCTCTGCAGTGTGTGTGTGTGTTCCTCTCTCTCTCTCTTTCTTATGAAGCTGTTACCCAGAAAAGAGAAAAAAAACTCTTGTCATGTAAATCTCATCTTTAGCTGTCCGTCCTTTCCTTAGGGTAGCTAGCTGCTCGCATAGATAAAGCATTTGCTGTGAGTGCTTGAAGCAGTGGAGATGGAGGTTTTCTATATGAAGAATGATTTTAAATAAATTCATTATTCAGCTCGGCAAAGTTTTATTAAACCCTTGAGGCATGTTGGAGGGGATTGGAGCTGAGGGGCAGGTCTACATTTCTCAACCATATACATTTTCCATAAAATTGATGTGCCTTCTCTGTACTGTGCAGGCAGGTACAAAATGTAACTCTGCACTTACAAATTCCCTATTTAATGTTTTATGATATAAGATGGGGTTACAGGCACAGTATGTTAATGTATTTGTTGATACTTTAGGATTTGAATTTTTATTTTTATGTTTTACTCAGAATGTTGGCTTAATATTGTCAGTATATTTCATCTGTGTATGTCAAAACGACACCAGGAGTTATGCAGTGAAAGATGAAAGAAAAACTGAATGTGACAGGTTGTCTTATTTTATGGCTCCAGGTCAAGCTACCGACGGAACCACAACCTCAGCTGCAGACAGACCCACAAACAGAGTTGTACACAGATGATACACAGAAAAACAATAATACCAAGAAAAGCGACGCCGATTGTTCCGATGTTGCCGACTCCGCTGCTTCTGTTGACGCGCAGAAAAACAATGGTTGGTATATAAACCATGATAAAAGTGGATTCGTGCTCATTTATGACCTAAAACGCTCAACCATTTCTTATACTTTTGCAGCACTATTTCAAACGTTATTTGCAAATAACTTTGAATTTACCATTGTGATATCTTCTGCATTTTTAAGTGGTTGATTCAACGGAAAACATTGAAGCAGAAGTAACTGCACCCAAAGATGTCACAGCTCTACTCACCCCACCCTTGGAAGACATCACCACTCACCCTTCCAACGGCAAACTGGCTCCTCAATCCCTGACACAAATTCCCCCCTCATCTCCTCCCACCTCTCCACCCAGTGATCACCCTCCCCTGTCCGATCACCATGGTTACCGGTTCCGTTGCAGCAGGTGCAGCCTGGCGTTCCCCACTCAGGAGAAACTCCAGCTGCACTGGCAGTACCATGCCATGAGAGCGGCGACAGAGTGCCCCCTCTGTTCCAGACAATGTCGCAGCCAGGAGGCCCTGCAGAGACATATGCAGAACACCCACTCACAGCTGGACAACACACAGAATACACTGTTACCACCCCACACTGGGCAATGCATGGAACACAACCAGAGTTCAGTTCAACAGGACTTTAGCTTATCTCCTCAAGCGGGGCAGGAAGCAGGAGAGAGTGAGGACGAGGAGATGGAGGAAGAGGCCCTAGACATGGAGGAAAAAGAGCAGAAAGATATTCAAGGGGAAGAGAAGGATATGGTTGAAGATGGAGCTGAGGAGGATTCGGGCGAACAAGAGAAAGGTCCACAGGAGGACATACCAGAACCCAGTTTCAGTTCACTAGGCAAAAAGAGCTCCAATCCTGCAATGGACCGCTTCCTTGACCCAGCCAGGCCCTATAAGTGCACCGTATGCTCTGAATCTTTTACCCAGAAAACTATTCTTCTAGTTCACTATAACTCTGTGTCCCATCTTCACAGAGCCAGACGTGCTCTCCAGGACTCTAACACAGGTGTTGCTGCGCCCGAAGCTCCCCGAGGTCCTGACCCTAGGCCCTACCGCTGTCAGTTGTGTGGAGTTGGTTACAGCCAGAGCTCCACGCTGGACATACATCTTCGTTCTGTCCTTCACCAGACTAGAGCTCGTGCTGCCCAGAACTCAAGTTCACAAACTCCAACATCTAGTGTAGCCGCTCCAGTGTCATTCTCCAGCACAGCCACGCAGCCGGTCATTGCAAAAGAAGAACCATCCAAGAGCTTTTCTTTCACCAAGAAGCCAGATGTAGTGAGCTCTTCAGCCTCTACACTCTTGGGTGTAGCAACTGAGGCCCAGACTACGCTTTCTAACCCAACTGACCAGTCTGCTAACCAGCAGACCAAAAAAAGGGTCGCAGATCTTCTAGCATCAAGGAACCAGTTAATGCTATTACAACAGCAGCAGTTAGCCCAGGTTCAAGCACAGGCCCAAGCTCAGCTACAGCAGACCACACTGCTTCAGTCACAGCTGCTGCAACATTTTCCTTTAGGTCAGGAAAATCTCCTCAAACAACCTTTCTCCTTGATACCAGAGAGCATACTGTCTCTGCAGCAGCAGCTTCTCCTGCCCTTTTACTTCTCAGGAGACATGAAGATTAATCCAGAGTTAGCTTTTAAAAGTCATGAACTTAGCCAGTTGCTATCTGCCATGTCCATCCCAAAAGAACAACTTAAGGCAGCAACTGAAAGTGAGTCTCAACCTCAAACTGATGAGAAAACGGCACAGGAAGCAAGGTCAACTTCAGCTGGGAGTGAGCCAAAAGACCATGTTCATACTGAACCCAGGGCTGAAGCAGGAACCAGCGAATTCACTAAACTGGCACAAGAAGAGAGCTTTCCCAGTCTTGAAGAAAGAGAAGACATTTCTGTGCCTGCTATTCAGACAGAAAGTCACAAAGAGGCAAAAAACTCCTCACTTAGTCTTGGATTGCAGTGTCCTCCTCCCAGAGTTCCTTTTGCTGCTGTGAACGGGGAGCCTTTAAGAGCACTGTTGCAGAGTTATGGCTATGAGCTGGCGTTGCAGTACATACAAAATAGACACAGAAACCAACAGGAGATATCATCACATTTGAGGAACAACAGCGCACACAAACAAGAGTCCGCTCACATCAACAAGGCTGAGACGTCCTCAGAGGAGGAGAAAGATGACTTCAGTCAACTGAAGGAGGGCAAGATGGGAGGCTGTATGAATAATGAAGAAGGCATTGAGGAGAAAAGGCAGAAGAGAGATAAAGATTCTGTGAACAAAAGAAAAGAATGCTGTGAAAGAGGTAAAAGATGTATGGACTGTGGAAAGTTGTTTTCAGACGCTTTGATTTTAAAGAGTCACAAGGAGTATATCCACAGGACGCTGTTTCCCACTGCTGCACTTGAGAGGTTTTCCAGAGAATACAGACTGCAGTATGACCAGATGTACCCGCTCCCAGAGCATCGAGCCGGAGACAATTCGGCTATTTCTTCCCAAGCTACAGCCACAACCTCAACCTCCGAAACAGAACCAGCTCCGGAAATTGGGACACCACAAGCTCAACCTCGTGCGGCCTCACCTGTTGCTTCAGTTTCCGATCCCATGAACAAAACATGCGCTTCAAGTACAACAACATCAGCCCCTACATCTTCTCCTCCGTGTCAGACTTTCTCACAGCAAGAGGTGTCCACGTTGGCAGCATCTACAGACACTTCTCAGACCACAACCTCAGCTCAATCCATACCTGTTACTTTACCTAAACTACCAATGCTTCCACTTCCCCTTCCCCAGCTTCCTATACCCCCACTGACCATACCTAAACTGCCCCTGCCGACCCTTCCTTTTCCCATGGAATTACCCCTCCTCCCTCCTGTTGTGATGCCATCTGTGGCTCTTCAGCCTCAACCATGGTTGGACTCAAGTGTGAACCCTGAACTGGCAAAACTCTACCAAGCTCAATTCAACCCAGCTTTGCTTGGGAAACAGCCACAGCTTAGCCCAGCTTTGCTTACACAGCAATCCCAACTCAGTCCAGCTTTGCAAACGCAGCCCCCGCAGCTCAGTTCGGCGCTGTTAGGCCAGTCGTCCCAAACCAGCCCCATCCAAACAGGACAGACCCAAGTCAACGCAACAGTACAGCAGAGTAAGAGAACCCGGACACGAATTTCTGAGGAGCAACTGACTATTCTGAGAAAGCACTTTGATATTAACAGCCTGCCCAGTGATGATGAAATCAACAAGATGTCTGCTCTGTCTGGTCTGCCTTATAAAGTTATCAAACACTGGTTCCGCAACACTCTCTTTAAAGAGCGGCAGAGAGACAAGGATTCCCCATACAATTTCAATAACCCTCCAACTATTGCGCTGGAAGAATCCAGCGAGGAAGTAGCACAGGACCAGTCGTTGGCACTTTCCCCGTGTTCACTTTCCCCGGGCCTGCCAGCCAACAGCTCACCACTCTCCCAGGCTTCGGACCTCCAGAGAGGGGAGCCCCATCGAGGTCGACGCTCCTCTCGAACACGATTCACCGAGAAGCAACTGGAAACCCTTCAGGGGGTGTTTGAGGCTACCCCCTATCCTAGAGAGGAGGAATATGACAGGCTATCGGCTCGCTTGTCTCTCCCTAATAGAGTCATTGTTGTTTGGTTCCAAAATGCTAGACAGAGGGCCCGCAAAAATCAAGACAAAGGGACTGAGGATGGCTCAGAAGGCAAGAACAGTCACAGACAGAGTAATAACTGCCTCAAGGACAACGATGAAGAGGATATCGGTTGTGGGCACGAAGGATACGGCGAAGCTCACAATGAAAATTCAATGGATTTAACCTATGAGTACTATACAAATCCTGAATCACCTGTTGGTAATTCTTCATCTGCCTTCACGGAAGGTGAGCATCCAACAGTCAAAGATGAAACGGCACCTGTTACTAGGAAGCAGGAAGATCTAAAAGTCCCTCCTCTGGCTAACAAGAGTCCAGGTCATGTTCGGATTCAAAATGAAACTGCAGACGCAAGTACACATCATATGCAGGATGTGCAAGCTGTGAAAACAGAACCTTCCTCACCACCTGAGCCCAGCAAAGAAGAAGCAAGTTCTTCAGAAACACCCCAACCCTGCTCTTCCTCCTCATCGCAAAAACCTGCTCCCAACAGTTTGACTGTAAGTCCTTCCAGCCAGGGACATACTTCTCCTCCTGATCATGCTGGTAAAAAGCCAGCGGACACGTCCGCTTCCATCCTCGCTGCTCCTGACTCTGAAACACACCCCTCTCAGCTGCCCGATGCTGCTACAGGTGTGTCTTCTGAAGCACAGCCAAAAAAGCCCTTTCAGCCCCAAACCCAGGCCCAGTTCCAGTGCAGTCTCTGTCCAGTGTCCTTGCCGACCTTCCAGCTGTGGCAGGAGCACCACACCAGGCATGTCTTAGCAGCTCAGACGCAGGTCCAGTTTCTCCACTCTGGCTTCACGGAGCGAACCTTACCTTATATGATGCTTCACCCCAACCACCCCCTGGTGGCCAGCCAAATGCTTTCAGGTGCCATGTCTCAGATGCACCCCAGTCCCACCCACCCCATGATATCCCACCTGAACAGTATACAGATGAAGAACACAATGCCTGATCACTCAAACGCTCCCCTCACCTGCCTCACTCAAGGTTCTATGACTCCCATAAAGCAGAACCCAAAGCTTTTATCAGATAATGGTTTCGATGTCCAGAGGGGAAGTAGAGATGTTGAAGAAGAGCACAGAAGGGATAAGCGGCAGAGAACCACCATCACTCCAGAGCAGCTGGAAGTGCTGTACCAGCGCTACAGCATAGATTCTAACCCCACCAGAGGCGTCCTGGAAAGCATTGCCCGTGATGTTGGCCTCACAAGGAGAGTGGTCCAGGTATTTGGATTTGGATGAATATGTACGATGAAACGCTTTCAAGAGAGAGAAACCAGATGTTTCTAAAAATTATGCGCTTAAATACATTTGAGGCACTAATTTGTAGACTTTTTTTTTTTTCTCCCATAGGTTTGGTTTCAGAATACGCGAGCCAGAGAGAGAAAAGGGCAGTTTCGTTCGACCGGACCAGGATCCTGTTTCAGTTTGGGTTTCAACCACCTGCGCTGCCCGTTCTGCCGGGCTCTCTTTAAGGTAAAGAGTGCCCTGGATGCCCACATGAGGTCACGGCACTGGGCCGAGGCTGAGCGAGCAGGCTACGCCCTGTCAATTTGTAATGGATCCAGTGGGCAGACGGCCATGGCGTCCATCACGGACAGACCAGGTCCGTCCATCTCGTCCAACGCTGTCGCGAACCATGGCTATGTCAGCAGCAACAAACAGATCACTGCAAAGCCATCGGTGACCTCTTTGTCATTGACCACCGAGCTGAACTCAGAAGAGGAGGATTACGACGAAGAAGCTTGCGAGGAGCTCCCGTGTGAGGATGGTCCAAGTATGGCCGACCAAGCTTCGGGATCTGGGGATCCAAGCTCAAACTGGGGCGAGACACAAACACTGCAGCAGCATCACCATCAGCAGCAGCGCCAAAGGACGCAGATGAGCCACTTCCAGGTACTCCAGCTTCGAGACTTCTACAGAAAGCACCGCACCCCCAACCGACATGAGTGTGAGGCTCTGGGTCAGAAGTTAGGACTGCCTCACCGTGTGGTCCAGGTCAGATTTAAATTCACTTGTAAATGTTGTTAAATCTACATTATACCAAAGAGTTATTTGGTTTGATCAACTTAAACTAACCAACAGAAAGAGTAACATCTTGTCTTAATAATAATAACAGCTTATATTTGTTACAACTGGATTTTGCAGGTGTGGTTCCAGAACGCCAGAGCCAAGGAGAAGAGGGCCAGGGGCCTCGGCTCTGACTCCGCAGAGAGGGAGCAGGCTGAGCTTTCTGCAGGAGCCGGAGAAAGAGACAGAGCTTAGAAAGGCAGAAGATGGCCCCTTTGCTTCCTTCTACGTCATCCCCCCCTTAAAAATCCACATGCACCTGCTCAAACATTTACCCTGTCCACTCTGCTGCACCCATAACCTGAACACCCCAAAGATGCAGAGCCGCAGTGGCCCAAAGACAGAGTCTCTGACCCGAGCGTCAGACAGAGCCCAAACCAACTTCTGTGTAGCATAGCTGTCCTCTTTTCGTCCTGTTCTGTAACTCTCTTTCCTGCCCCGTTCTTTGTTGCTGAAACGAGCTCATCTCCTTCTTCTGACACACTACTACAACCAAACACCACCTTGATAAAAAAAAAACCAACCAGATGCCACAGAGGCCAAAGAGCATTTTCCAAGTGTGTGACCTCACTGCCCCGCTAGGCCTGCAGTCTACCTCTCAGTCTGCACGACAGACGCAACGTGGGCCCTCCGTCAGACAGACCTTCACGACTAGCTGTGTAGCGTGTAGCGCCAGTCTGTAAGAGGCTGGAGAGAAAAAAAAAACTGTCAAAGAGATTTTAGTGTAAATAGAGAGCTCCAAAAGATAAACTTGAAAAGAAGAACAACGACAACAACAAAGCAGTTAAGTGGAAGAAGATGATTATGGGAAAACGAAACCCTGAAAAATATCCTTGAAGGAGACAAAGGTATTCCCATAGAGCTTTTGTAAAGACTGACTCAGATTCCAAAGCTCGTAACCAAAATTTTCCATGTCTGTGGATTTCATTTCAGTGTATTTGTTTTCACTGACAGACTGCAGAGCTGATGTCTGTATGGTGAATGGGTGAGATCTGCAGTTGGTGTACCGATAGAGCGATAACGCGCAGCTTCACCCTCCACAAGCCAATGATGAGTCTTCTGTTGTACTTCTGTTGTAGATTTTTTGTTCCTTTAGTGGATAACAGCCCAAATAGCACAGAACATAAAGTCCAGTTTGTCTTGCCCAGGCAAACTATTTTTTTATAGCACTCAACCATTATACTGTATATGAAAACTTTAACCAAACTCAAATTTACATTGTGTGTGTGTTTAGTAATAGTTTCTTAATATAAATCTTATGGATTGAGATAAACTGTCTTGCTTCAATATAATAGTGTCATGATTCCTAAAAAAAAGAAGAAAAAAAAATTATGACAGCTTTGATATGTTCAGGCGAGGTGACTTACTGCCTTTCTGTTCTATTTGAATATACCAATGGCTGACCAATGTTATGTGATTAATGTAAAGCTTTCTATGCTCAGGTCAACAGCTCAACATGGCTCTGGTTCTAATGTGATCTTTATTCAGACCTTTTCCTGTTTCTGAAACAGAAAAGTCACCTTGGTATTAAGAGATAGCTGTAGAGGCCTCTCTGCATTTCAAAGATCTGAGCTTTTCACATCTGAGTAATAGATTGTTACAAAAACCTTATTGAAACTAAAGTGTTTAATGGTGTGAGGGGTAAATGTACAGTATTTAGCTTTTGTATGGTTGACTCAAGACTTCATTGGATGACTGAGACGTAGCTCCCGTTTCTGCATAGATGGGGGGGCTATTGTGCAAAGCTGAGAAAAAAAAAAACTTTGGATGTTATTGATGTTATTTTTGTACACTTAATTTATTTTCCCCTTCTCCCTCCCTACTCCTCCTCTTTTGCTCTTACCTTTACTCCCGAATTCATTTTCCACCAGTGCTTATTCTAACTGTAATAATGATATAACAATAATAGCAAAACAATAATTAATGCTTTAAGACAAAAATCCAAAGACATGATAATACTTTAACCATATGACCTACAAAATAAGCGCTACTGTTTACTTGACGATGTATTGCTGTTTTTAAAAAGGAAGGAGTCCCTATATCTAAGCTACTGTTTTCTGCCTCTCATAAGCACACTGGAGACTGTAACCAAAACCCCAAACTAGAGCCATGGCAGTCTGTATTATAGCGGTTAAAGAGTTTTACTTCTCCTGAGAAATGTTGCAGTTTCTTTCTTTTCTTTTTTTTTTTTTTTTTACCATAGTGTTGAACTTCAGTCCTTAAGGATGTCCAGTTTGCTGCTAATGTACTGTAGTTTCTAATGATACTGTAGAAAGATGCATGCTCTGATCGCTTTACCACTAGGCTTTAATGACTACAAACTGTAATGATACCTGTGATGCTGTCGATAAACTGCTCCTCTCTGAAATTTCTTGAAAACAAACGGATATGTGGGGCTCAATTCCATCATTAACCCGCCCTCTTCCCTCGTTATTTATCCCAGCTCGTTTGTATGTTTTCAAGCTTCCAGAGAGACCTGTCTGGAGCATTCACTTCTGAGTACTCATAGAGTTACTGCTTAGCTGAAGGAGTTTGGCCCCAACAACCTCCCGGTGGCACGCTGTCATTCTGTATTGCTATGTCTCTGCTCCGTTTGTCCGGCTGAAACGGCTTCGCTTGAGTCCGACTGACAACGCGGCTGACTCTCCAAAGGATGTAGACTAACACCGTCACGTTTTCTTCTTAAACTAACCAATGTTTACGACAATACCAATGAGCTTTCTTCTGTACAAAAATGCGCATTCCAAATACCACAAAGGTTTTTTTGTATGCTAAAAATTTTCAATTTAATTTCTCATGTTCTCTTTAACTTAGTGACTGTACGATGTACATACTGGGGTCCTCTATGGGGAAGGGACTCTGTTATCCTTACTGTAGGGAAAACTATTGTTTCCTTTTTTTCCTGGATATGTTGTTGCCATAGTGATGACCAAAAAGATACCTGTGATGTGCACCTGTCCTTATGTCCTGCTCCAGTGGTTTAGTGTGTCTTATACTCT